>CM050166.1:268559069-268616569 GCA_027410445.1 Discoglossus pictus | reverse complement strand
TAATTGCCTGCGTACCAAAATTCCCAAGTCTAAACTCACTCAACACAAGATAAATGAAATCCCTGCTTGCCCTGTCTCTGACTTGCTTGTTCATCCTTTCTAACTCATTTAATTTAATATACACACTTCTTAAAAGTGTGTTCCTCTTCTTCCTCTCATGTATTGCCCAAGAGGTAAGTAATCCTCCTATATATGCCTTTTGGGAGTTCCAAATGGTTGGTTTAGAATCAATAGCGTTATTGTTGAAAAATAAGATAGTGGAGTTTAATATCAGAGTATCCCTGTTTTGCATATTTTTCAGCAGGGTAATATCAATATTCCTTTTATAATTATAGTCTATTTGTTGAGTTTGGTTAATATGGATTTTAATCATGGCATGATTGGACCAATCTATTGGTGCAATTGCTATTTCACTTAATTTTTCTACTGTGCCTCACTGTGCGTCGATCAACAAGTCAGCAATCTAGCCTTGTGTATGTATTGTCGGTTTGAGAGAAAAGTATAATCCCTTTCCTCAGGATGTAAAACTCGCCAAGAGTCATATAGCCCATATTTGCCCTTCTCATCATTGTAGCACCTGGAATGGAGTTTTTACTTTATTTTCTGTCCATATCATAGTTTGCTCATACATTCAAATCCCCACAAAATTATTACATGGTCGGTTTTAATCTTCTGGATATTTTTTAATAATTTATTCAAAAATGTGTTTTGTGTTGGGGCATATAGGTTCAGAATTGTATAAAATTCATTATTAATCTTCCCCATCTAAATTGTATAACTTCTGTCCAAGTCTAATTTTTTATAATCCTCTATTTTCATTTTTCTATTAAAGAGAATTGATACACCTCTTGCTTTTTTCTTGAAACTGGCATCTATTCTACTGCTGTATATACCATCTGGTAGAAATGGTTCCCTACCTCTAATAAAGTGGGTCTCCTGCAGGCATATTATGTCTGCTTCTTCTTTCTGAAAACATGTCATGGCAGTATGCTTTTTAAATTGGGTGTTTAAACCCCTCACATTTTTGTGATAAGATTTTTATACTCTTCTACCCTGAGAAAAAGATTGGTGTTGGCATGACAGATTAGCCCCACTCTCCTCTACTTCACCCTGTATATCGTACTCCTAGAATTTGACGGAAATTACAAGTATACATAATACAACCAATAACAAAATACAATTCAGCACTTCCACATCAATACTAATAGAGATTTTCAATCTAAAATTTTCTCTTAGGACAGACTTAAGATGATAAAAACTGTTTAGGTAAATTTCTGTCTTTTAAAAAAAAATAATAATAATTGACCAGACTTTTCTTGATAGATGAAGGGATCCTATAGCGTCTATATCGATTATTCTCACACTTTTACCCTTTACACTTGTATATGTAGGCAGTATTAGAAGTGTATAACTTTGTTGATTTCCTATAAGAAGGCCCTTGTGAAGCCACCCCACATCCTCTCACCTCCTCTTCCCCATTGCACCCAAAAAAATTCTGATAAAAAAAAGATTTGGTAAATTGAAGATTAACAGGTTTTTAACTCCCTTCAATCATGCAGTCTTATAGAAGTACAATATCATTCAGACCAGTAAAAGGAGACGGGGAAAGTGGGGAGAGGGAGAGGGATGAGAGGAAGAGATGAAAGAGAAAAAAAAGACTTGACTGTATGCATACAATTTACAAAATACCATGGTGTAAATTTGTGTTTATATGGGCAATGAGAATTCTGTCAATTGCGCTATTCCCTGAAAATTAAATTTAGTGCTATCTTTCAAGAAAAAAAAAAAAAAAAAATGTATATATGTATATACATATACATATATACATACTCTCTTCCTCTCCACCCGCACCCTCCTCTATCCCCTCAGACCCTCCACTCAAACTCTCTTCCAAACCAAGGAAGTGTCAACTGTTGTATTCAGGTAATTCCTAGCAGTAGTGGTGCATTTGGATATTCCACGTCTCTAAAAAAAAAATAAAAAAAAAAAAAAAATCTCCTTCCGTAACTGTCTTAATAACATATCTTAGATTCTTTCATTGGAAATCCCCAATTGTATTTGATATTCTTCTTTCTTAGAACTTTGGTAATTTCATTTAAATTATCTCCTTTTTAATAACGTTTTGCTTGAGAGATCTGCAAAAACCTGTATCTTTTCATATGGTTGAGTAAATTCCCAGGTTTAAGTGCCTTCATTAAGGCCTCTTTATAACTATTGTAATGTATTTTTACTATCATGTCTCTATGCGTCCTTTTATTTATATATATATATATATATATATATATATATATATATATATATATATATATATATATATATATATATATATATATATATATATATATATATATATATATATATATATATAATCTTCTCCTTGAGAGCTTAAGCTCATTAACAAGTTAAAGAAGG
Source organism: Discoglossus pictus (assembly GCA_027410445.1). Taxonomy (NCBI): domain Eukaryota; kingdom Metazoa; phylum Chordata; class Amphibia; order Anura; family Alytidae; genus Discoglossus; species Discoglossus pictus. The sequence continues at coordinate 268,614,157 of CM050166.1, read as the reverse complement.
TAATAATATTCTTGGGGAGTTCAGTTGTAATAAATTCAGGTATTCCTCTCAGTCTAAGATTATTTCTTCTGAGAGAGTCCTCATAATGACATGGTTTTAAATCCCTGACTTCTCCCTCTATATTTTAACATAATTTTATAATTTTTAATTAAAGTTTCTTGCTTATTTTCTACTTTTTCTGGACATGATGTCAGGTCATTAAAAGCCTGAGTGTTTTTTACAATTTCTTGGGTTAACTCCAATCTCAAGGAATTTTGAAAATCTGTTAGGAATAGTGATGTCCCGAACAGTTCGCCGGAGAACTATTCACGGCGAATTTTGCATGTTCGCGTTCGCAACGAACTGCGAACATATGCGCTTTTCGGTCCGGCCCCTATTCTTTATCATTGAGGAAACTTTGACCCTGCACCTTACAGTCAGCAGACACATTCCAGCCAATCAGCAGCATACACTCCCTTCCAGAGCCTTCCATCTGAATGACCGCCTCCATTTTAGAATAATTCTGTAGCTGCATTCGTTGAGAGGAGATATATTCTACCTGCTGTTGATTTAATAGGGAAATAGATAGCCAGGCTGTGTATTTAGCTTTCACTACACACCTGAAGGACTCCTTTTGATATCTGCTGCAAGGACAGCAACCCCAAAAGCCCTTTATAGGGCTAGAACATCATTTATTTTATTTTACTATTTTTTTCTGTGTAATCTAATTGCATATGCCTTCCTGCTAGCGTGTGTGTGAGGCCTATTACATCTACTCTGCCAACTTTTGCCAGTGCACAGTGACACTCATATCTGGTGCAACCTAGTGTACAGTGCCATAAAAGAACCCTTTTTTGACTGTAATCGATTGAATATCAGTTGCCTGCCTACAGGCGTGTGTGTGAGGCCTACAGCACCTACTCTGCCAACTTTTGCCAGTGCACAGTGACACTCATATCTGGTGTCACAGTAGCTTGCACGCATAGTACCACTAATCGTAAAAAAAATGACAGGCATGGGCTGTCGTGGTCGTCGTGCTGTTATTCTCTTTGGCCCTAGAATAAAGTTTTCAGAGGCAACGTACCCTGAACTTGAACAGTTCTGAGGACATGGTTGACTGGCTAACACAGGACACCCAATCTTCTACAGCTTCCGCTCAGAACCTAGACGCACCATCCTCCAGCTTAGCTTCGGGCACCTCTCCAGTTACCACTCGCCCGCCGGCCGCCACCACCAACACTAGCACCACAGCCGCTTCATCCGTCAGCAGAGTTATTTACACATCCGTTGGAAGAAATGAGTGATGCACAAACATTAGTGCCAGAGGATGTAGATAACAGGGATATGTTCCAGTCAGGCAGCATTACACACATGGACTTACGGTCTGATGATGATGTTGTACCCGTGCTGCTTCCTTTGAGTTGTCAGATACAAGTGAAGCGGTTGATGATGACGATGCTTCCAAGGATGTCATGTGGGTGCCCGCTATAAGAGAAGAAGAACAGGAGGAAAGTTCAGATGGGGAGACAGAGAGGAGGAGGAGACGAGTTGGAAGCAGCGGGAGGTCGTCGCAACCAGCTAGTGGCACAGTCAGACAGCATGCATCGGCACCCGGGGTCAGCCAGACAGCACGCCAGTCAACGCATGCTTTTGCCACCACCAGAATGCTGAGCTCTGCAATGACGGCAGTGTGGCAATTTTTTTGTGTGTCTGCCTGTGACAACAGTGATGCCATTTGCAACCTTTGCGAAAAGAAACTGAGTCGTGGGAAGTCCAGCACCCACCTAGGTACAACTTCTTTGCGAAGGCACATGATGTCACATCACAAACGCCTATGGGATAAACACACAGGAGTACAAGCAGCACACAAAGTCAAAGCCGCCATCCTCCTCTTGGTCCAGCATCTTCAGCCACGTCAACCACTGCTGCCCTGCTTGACCCCTCTCAACCATCCGCCACTCTGTGTCTCGCCCTGAGCAGTCCCTGCTCATCTGCCCACAGTCAGGTGTCTGGCTTCTTACGCTCAAACATGTCCTTGACAATGTCACAAAGTCACCCCCTTGCCCGGCAACTGACAGCTGGCTTGTCTGAACTCTTAGCCCGCCAGCTTTTACCATACAAGCTGGTGGAGTCTGAGGCATTCAAAAAATGTGTAGCTATTGGGACACCGCAGTGGAAAGTACCGGGACGAAATTTCTTTGCACAAAAGGCAATCCCCAACCTGTACTCGATTGTGCAAAAGGAAGTAATGGCATCTCTGGCACACAGTGTTGGGGCAAGGGTCCATCTGACGATGGATACCTGGTCTGCAAAGCATGGTCAGGGCAGGTATATCACCTACACTGCGCATTGGGTAAACCTGGTGACGGCTGCCAAGCATGGAATACGTGGCTCTGCAGAGGCGTTGGTGACACCGCCATGACTTGCAGGCCTGCTGGAACCTCCTCTACTCCTCCTACTCCATCCTCTTCCATAACCTCCTCGGCTGAGTCCTCTACTGCTGCTGCTATGTCTTGCTCCACATAAACGGTACCCCCCCAGCTCAGAAGGTACTATTCCACATCCCGGATACGGCAGTGTCACACCGTCTTGGGGTTGATTTCCCTGAAAGCAGAGAGTCACACCGGACCAGCACTTCTGTCCGCCCTGAACGCACAGGTGGATCAGTGGCTGACTCTGCCGATCTCCAGTTGGTGCAAAGTGGTTTGTGACAACGGAAGAAATTTGTTGGCGGCATTGAATTTGGGCAAGTTGAGTGCTGGATCAGGCCGTAGATGAGCGTGAAGAGGAAGAGTTGTGGTCACCATCAGAAACAGCCTTTTCAGCATCGCTTGCTGGACCTGCGGCAACGCTGGAAGAGGATTGTGAGGAAGAGGAGTCAGAGGAGGAATGTGGCTTTGAGGAGGAGGAGGAGGAAGACCAACCACAACAGGCATCCCAGGGTGCTCGTTGTCACCTATCTGGTACCAGTGGTGTTGTACGTGGCTGGGGGGAAGAACATACCTTCAGTGAGATCACGGAGGATGAGGAACGGGGTATAATCTTCCATGCTGGGCAGTGGAAGCCCCCAGACTCTGGGAGTCTGAAGAAGAGGATTCAGAGCAATAGGTGGCTTTGAGGAGGTGGAAGACCAAACACAGCAGGCGTCCCAGGGGGCCTGTTGTCCCCTTTCGGGAACCCTTGGTGGCTGGGTGGAGGAAGAGACCTTCAATGACATCAGTGAGGAAAAGGAAGGGGACATGGCTAGCTTGGTATCCAACCTTGTGCAAATGGGGAGTTTGCGGTTGTGCAAAGGGACTGTTTACGGTGCATTAAATGGGGAGATTGGTCTGTTACTGTGAAGCGGGTTTAACCCTTACACTACCTGATCGATACAACATCATACCTGATGTTTTAAAGCATGTTATTCCAAACAATTTAGGAATGTTAGGTGATTTATGGCTTAAAACCAGTCTCTGCATCAACTATGTCATTTTCCGTGGGAGTTTTGCCATGCATCTCCCTCCTGCATGCCACAGTCCAGGTGTTAGTCCCCTTGAAACAACTTTCCCATCACTATTGTGGCCAGAAAGAGTCCCTGTGGGTTTTGAAATCCGCCTGCCCATTGAACTCTATGGCGGTTCGCAAATGTTCGTCCATTCGCGAACATTTGATGGAAGTTTGCGTCCGCTGTTCGCGAACCGCAAATTTGATGTTCGCGATATCACTAGTTAGGAATTGTCTTATTACAATAGTTTCTTGTTCTGGAGTGCTTACGGTACTTGAGTCCAAATTTTCATCATCTGTAAGATTTAATTGTTTTCTGTTACAGAGGTCATTTGTTTACTATTGAGTGATTTTCTTTGGGTGAGAAGAAACTAGCTGAGATTTTTCATTTTATTTATTTATTTATTTCATTTTTTAATACTCCCTCTTTCTTCTCCTTTTTACTTTCTTTTCTCTCCTTTTTTTTTTCCCCTCTCTTACTCACCCTTTTCCTTCCTCCTTTTTACTATTCTGACATTTATGAAATGCACATCTGGTATACCTCTACTAATAATTCATACAGACATATATTCCTTAACGCTATTCTGGTTGTTCAACTTCTCTTGTTATGTTAGTATAAGTTAACCATAAATAAGAAGCTCTTTAAACCTTTTATATAGTCTGTATCTTCTTAACACTACTAAGATTTTGTTTTGCAGTCTGAAATTCTCATGCACTCATATATTCTCTGAGAATTACACTATATGTATGTATGTATGTATGTGTGTGTGTGTGTGTGTGTGTGTGTGTGTGTAATTACACAACCAAGATTTCATTGCACATCTGAGATTTACCCTCAAAACCTATGAAAAAAATCAAATATATTCTCTGAGTTTTTCCACACCTTGCTTTTGTCCTGTGAGGCTTCCCCAAAATACTTGTTAGTAATATTTAAGAACATGTCCTAAGCTCTTACTGTTCAGATTGCTTTAAGCAAAATGTTAGGGTGTTGCCCTTGTATAGCTGTGCTGCAAGAATCACCACCACCTGGTCTCTTCTTATATGATGTATCCTCATGCAGGAAGCTTTTGACTTTTAGATGTACAGTGAACACTGTTATGATCTGCTTTCTTCAGTCCGGCTTGATAAGGCTGTTATGGCTAAACCTACCGAGAAGATCCACCAGGTTCTTTTGATCCCTTCACCAAGTCAGCTGATGTCCCTTTACAATGCCCTCCGATGCAGTACTAAAAAAGAAATATGAACATAGGCTCAGCATTATAAAACTCGGGTATGGCTTGAATTGTTTTAATTCATAACAGGTTCAATAGATGTATATTTAAACTTGAGCTGATAAGTCTCTAACTGTTTGTATGTCTTCTGCACATTTTAATTGCTTATACACTTTGACTATTTCATATGCCAGGCATTATAACACAATCTTCATTATTATCTTCTCTAGGAATGCTAACACATACATATATCTTCTAGAAAGGTTTCCTCCCCTTTGATTTGGAGCATATACAGGATCAGGGAAACCATTTTCTCTTATATATTTATTAATTTGAGATTATATATATATATATATATATATATATATATATATATATATATATATATATATATATATATATATATATATATATATATATATATATATATATATATATATATATATATATATAATCTCCTCCAAATATCTTATTCTATGTAAGTATATTAAGCATATCAGTCACTGATAGCTGGGTTGCCACACTTCTCTCCTGTCAGAAGCATCACAGACTGCCTTCAGACTGGCTTGTTCTCCGACACCATTACCTCTCACTCCATGTAACTGAATCTCAACTGACTCTCTGACAGACACAGGCTGACAACACAACATTTTAAATTATTTAACACTTCATAAATCAAACATCACAAGTCAATCACACATAGGGAAACAACATAACATACAGTAATTAACATACAGAGTAATCAACTAAACATAAAAACATATTAAATAACAATAAGAACGACTGTCATGATCCCCCTGACCATCATTCTGGTTCAAACACCATTAACCAGAATCCACCTCCACAGCACAAATTATTGTGCACTTAAAAAGATAGTTGCTGCATTTTTGTTTTTTTAAGTCTGACTTTATACACTTTAGCCACTATCCTTGGTTTCTTATAGACCGGACTTTTTCTTTTCTGGCTTTTACTATTACTTTGTACAGGTTGATATAAAGAGGCATATCTCTTGCTAGTAATTTTCTTCAGGGGAGAATTTTTAGATTGCACTTTTTAAATACAGTGGATATAAAAAGTCTACACAACCCTGTTAAAATATCAGGTTTCTGTGCTGTAAAAAAATGAAACCAAGATAATTTCAAAACTTTTTCCACCTTTTTAATGTGACCTATAAACTATACAACTCAATTGAAAAACAAACTGAAATCTTTTAGGTAGAGGGAAGGAAAAAAAAGAAAAATATGGTTGCATAAGTCTGCATACCCTCTTATAACTGGGTAGTAGCTGTGTTCAGAATTAAGCAATCACATTCCAAATCATGTTAAATAGTCAGCATACGCCTGCCATCATTTAAAGTGCCTCAGATTAACCCCAAATAAAGTTCAGCTGCTCTAGTTAGTCTTTCCTAAAATGTTCTTTGTGGACCATGGCTTTTGCTGTGGGATGCGACTGAGAGCTTCCAAAGCATCAGAGGGATCTCTTTGTTCCATGGTATATCCTGACTGATACCTTTTTAACACAGTGAGGAAATATGGCAAGTGGAGAAAATATGGCAGAACAGTGACATTACCAAGAACTGGAGCTCCCTCCAAAATTGATGAAAAGACTAGAAGAAAACTGGTCTGGGAGGCTACCAAGAGGCCTACAGCAATATTAAATGAGCTGCAGGAATATCTGGCAAGTACTGGCTGTGTGGTACACGTGAGAAAAATCTCCCGTATTCTTCATATGTCTGGGCTATGGGGTAGAGTGGCAAGATGAAAGCCTTTTCTTGCGAAGAAAAACATCCAAGCCAGGCTACATTTTGCAAAAACACATCTGAAGTCTCCCAAAAGCACGTGGGAAAAGGTGTTATGGTCTGATGAAACCAAGGTTGAACTTTTTGACCCTAATTCAAAAAGATATGTTTGGCGCAAAAACAACACTGCACATCACCAAAAGATCACCATACCCACAGTGAAGCATGGTGGTGGCAGCATCATGCTTTGGGGCTGTTTTCCTTGAGCTGGAACTGGGGCCTTAGTTAAGATAGAGGGAATTATGAACAGTTCCAAATACCAGTCAATATTGGCACAAAACCTTCAGGCTTCTGCTAGAAAGCTGAACATGAAGGGGAACTTCATCTTTCAGCAGGACAACAACCCAAAGCATACATCCAAATCAACAAAGGAATGGCTTCACCAGAAGAAGATTAACGTTTTAAAATGGCCCAGCCAGAGCCCAGACTTGAATCTGATTGAAAATCTGTGGGGTGATCTGAAGAGGACTGTGCACAGGAGATGCCCTTACAAAGAAGAGTGGGCAAATCTTGCCAAGTCAAAATGTGCCATGCTGATAGACTCCTACCCAAAAAGACGGAGTGCTGTAATAAAATCAAAAGGTGCTTCAACAAAGTATTAGTTTAAGGGTGTGCATACTTATGCAACCATATTATTTTATTTTTATAGTTTTTCTTCCCTCTACCTAAAATATTTCAGTTTGTTTTTCAATTGAGTTTTACAGTTTATAGGTCACATTAAAGGTGGGAAAAAGTTCTGAAATGATTTATGTTTGTCTCATTTTTTTACAGCACAGAAACCTGACATTTTAACAGGGGTGTGTAGACTTTTTATATCCACTGTATCTTAAAGATATTCCATTCCCCTCCGAAAATAAAGCCTCTTATTCCAATGTATTTATTGCTCTTTGTTTGTCACATAGTCCCAAATATAGGAAGCACAAACTTTCCTTAAGCACAACAACTTGGGTATGCCATACATAAGACTTAACAGCCCAATACTTAATTTGTAGAGGCACCACTCTCCTCCCTTACCATAAGGTCACAATGTAGGCAGCCCCTCTCTTTCTCCTCCAGACCCAGCCACTGCCGTAAAGGCCCTTCCTGGAAGCTGGATGCAATCCCCAAACAGATCTCACCTCCTTGGGGGCTAAAGCAGGTTCTCCAGCAGCTGTCCAACCACAGCTCTGTTTGCTCTCACAGCTAGCTCTCCGTCTGTAGCACACTGCACCAGCCACATCTCACAGGGAGCTTCCAGCAGGGATATCGCACTACTACCTTGCCTGTAGGAGAGCACTCTCTCTAATGGCCTCTTCATTTCACGCTAATTCCATCGGTCAGGGCCCCCATGCTAGCACACCTTGCTAGCAGTGCTCCCTCTATTTTTTAGGAGGCTGTGTGCGCTAACAATTTGTTGTGCAACATTTTTACATGGAGAGTAAACTCTTGTGCGCATTGGCGAGTCAGGTGATAATCAATGTTATTGTGTCTTAAGTGCACTAGCATACATTGCTTGAAATTTTTAGCATTTGTTTAGAATATAAAGGAGTATGGTTTAAGAAATGTATCAAGTTTTACATGTAGAAATAGATTTCATTATTTACACAAGTGTTTTTTAATTCACTTCCACATGTAACAGGCACAAGCATGACCATGTAGTATAATGTCTCTTGCTAATAAATTTCCCAGGATCTGCACTGCTCCCTCCAGCAGAAAGTTAACGCCAACACTGCACGGACTGTCACTCATGCCTGTCTTCTTCCAGATAACATTGAATTAGAGAGACTTATAGTACATGACATCTATGTGACCATTAAGCCCAGGGCCTGACTGGACTGTTTTACACCATGGCCTGGGCCTGGACTAGCAAGTAGTTTCCCTGTTGATTGTTATAGTTATGTATTTTGTATTGCTTATGGTTACAATGGCATATAAATTGTATATATTTTGATTATGTTAATGTTATCTGGTGATGACTCACCCAGCCCCATCTAAATAAACAATGGGGGTCTTGGGCAGATAAACAATCTGAGTTTTTACAGCAAATTGTTGTTATAGTTAATATATTACCAGGATAGCTCAAGGGGCTCATCATGTGTACAGGGTTCCTCCGTAAGCAGGGTCAGCCTATTGCTAATTGGTCTCTCTTCTATGTACCGAAGGATGGGGCTTACTGTGATTGGCCAGCCCGTGTGCCAGAAAATTGTATAAATAGGACAACTAATAAAGGTGTGGCAGTTGTATCTAGACTTACATATTCAAGGTGTGAGTGTCAGTCTGAATTAATCCTAATTCTAAGGGATTGTATGGTGTATCCGTTGGGGGAGAATAATCAGTAAGTGGCTATTGTGTTCCTAATATCCTGGTCTGTTGAAGCAAGGTCCTGGGTGTGGTACTTGTGTTTGGTCCATCTTCTACAATCAGAGGTGTAAAGGGACTGCACAATTGTGCTGGATCGGTTTGAACCAGGTTCTTACAAAGTCCAATTGAAGTAGCAGATTGTGACAGTGCCTGTAAGCATTGTGTGGCATGACAACCTGGCTCCTGGCATTTGTTGAACCCTGTAAATCTTAATTTTTATTTAAAGTACAGGATTCAATTTTTTTTCTCTGGTTGCTCGAGAGTTCTGATTGCTGTAATCATTTCAATAAGAGTGATCTTTACTTCACGATCACTCTCTTCCCTTTTTGATAGGATTGAGTTGTGAATAATGCTGGGAGTAATTATACAATAATAGCTTTTTATATTGTATTTTAAGTGTTTTAATGATGGCTGTGGCGGATAATAGTCACCATATCGGAGCACACTTAAACATAATAGTATTAGTCCATATCCCAAGGGACATAATCCTTAATTGTATTAAAGTATACCATGAAAGTGCACTATTTTTTACTAAATAGTAACTCCTTCAGATATTGTAAATCTAGGGATTCCTGCAGTCATTTTAATCACCGATTCTGTTCTTTGTTCGCACCAAGTTCTCAGTCTTGATCTCCACCAGCCTTGTGGCACAAAGTACTAATTCCGTAGAAAGGACATTAATTTCTAATTCCCTATAGGTAGATATTTAATCTTAATTTTCCCATGAACGTTTTCCACCCAGAGAGAAATAGATCTCCATTGACCTTTTTCCTTTTCCTTTTGCCTTCCCTGCTGTGTAAACAGCATTTCAATGTGTGCACATAAAAATAAAATAATCATACAGGGCAAAAGGAAAAGGGTCAATGGAGATCTATATCTCCCTGGGTGGGAAAAAGTTAATGGGGAAAACTAAGATTAAATAGTTGTGTGCCCTCATCTCAAAATCCTCACAGCTTAGAGGAAACAGTGCTTGCTAGCTACTTCCTGGGTGGGGCATCACCTCTGAAAAATGTTAACTTCTATGATTAATTTGACATAAAATTGGAACCTTTCTGGATCTATTTAATCAAAAGGTAAGGATGTCTGAAGCATTTAAGGAGATTCATGAAAATGGGAGATCATGTATTTTATAGAGTACCCTAAATGATATACTATAGTTACCTTTTTATATGCTCCACATTATAAGAAAAACTAGCGAATTGCTTATAAAAATAATGACGGGAATAAAATTGTAAGCCAGGCAATGCTGTTTGCCACCCAATGGAGCTCATCGTTGGCCACGCTCATTGTGAACCATTTCTCCTGTGCTGCTCATAGCAGGGTTCATTAACTTGTAAGTTTTTTGCTTGGGAATGCCCTGTGTCTCTTTCCAGCACCTCCTCTCGGTGTGTTTCTCCTCTGTTTCTGATGAACTTTTGCAGTGTGCACTGACTGCCGTTTCATTCCTGTTTTATTTTACAAGTCCCACATGCCTGGTGTTTTGCCGTTGTTGGTGTCTTTGCCGTTGTGTATTTTCGAAGTCCTGCATGCCTGGTGTAGTTCGTGCAAGTGTTTTGCTCGGCCTCGTTTTCATCCAGTTCCAGATTTTTTTTTTTTTATGTTTTTCATCCGCAATTTTTTTTTCGCTTAGTGACGAAACACGGCAAAGAAGGCTCAAAATCATTTGCAACCCCACTCCCAGGCTTCCTTGCTCTCCACTTGTGCTGTGTGTGTGTGTGTGTGTGTGTGTGTGTGTGTGTGTGTGTGTGTGTGTGTGTGTGTGTTTTTTAATTCATTTTTTTATTATTTTTCTTTTTTGTCTTTCGATTTTCTGCGGTTCGGCCGTTAACTTATTTTTCCAAGCTTTTTGCCCCCGAGATTCAGTGATCAGATTTAATTTTTTTTTATTTTTTTGCTTCAATGCCTCAACGGCTCGCCTCGCTTCGCTAAGCTTGAAGGCATGAGGACAATTCTAACATGTGGTGGGTTCTTGAGCAGACTGCTGAAGCATATTTTTAAGAAGTTTTGGTGCTGTATATGGCAAGTTTAATATAATCAAAAAGATAAGAGGTGCTCATCTGAGAACGAACAATGCCTTAGTAGGTTTTTTCTATAGGTCTGGTTCCCTACTCAGAGAGAACCCTCTTTTAGCCACTTGTGTCCTTAACAGGGATAAATATCATGTAGTATATCAGTCTGGTCTCACTCTAGCGTGTCCCAGCAATGAAATAACAGGCAATTCTACCCTGAACGGGAGAAACCGCAAACCCCAGACAAGTTTCGGCCTCTATATAATACTTGATCCAAAACTAGACCAGAAATTGTTATTGAAATCTAAGCTAGACCGTGAACTTATAAAGAAATCTAGGATATTCTACAGATGGTAATAAAACTATAATCGTTCTCATGCTTGGATGACCTTTTTTCATCCAATAGAAATTGGATTATATATATATATATATATTTATATTAGTTGTGAGCATGCGAGTTGTTGCTAACGCTTACGAAGCGAGGGCACTGGGCGAGGGCCTCAGTTGCTGCCATGCCAGCAACTGCGACCCTCGCAAACTTCACGTCGCAACGCAAATAACACGACACACACTTTACGACACTCGCAAACAACATACGACCCACGTTCACACACATTACGGCCTCGCAACACTCGGACGCAACTCGCGAACATTACAAAAATTAAAAACTCAATACATACACACAGCACATACATAAAAACCTTACCTACAGCAACAGGGAGCATCCAGGACTTCAAAAATGCAACTTACACCTTTTATTTCACTCAAAATAAAAGAGTTTGCACAATAAAAACTTTGATAAGCAAGAGAAAAAATGGCCGCCGAACAAAACGAAAACGAGGCTACACACGCAAACACTATGAGACACGTTACCACACATTACGACCTCGCAAACATCGGACGCAACACGCCAACATACAAACATTTCAAACACAATAAATACACACAACACACACATAAAAAACGTACCTACAGCAAGAGGAACCATCCAGCATCTCAAAAAACCAAGTTACACATTTATTTAAATAAAAATAAAACACTTTAGACACTAATGAAATCGCTAAGCGAGACGAAAAAAACGAAAACGAGGCTACAGCACTCTCGACACGTAAACCACCACAACACACTCTCAAAAGAACACACAAAACTCAAAAAACACCACGAAGCACCGACTGATAATCCGCAAAGACGCATAACCGATAACCAGCCATTTTACGCCAATGCGGAAGTACACCACTACGCTAACGGTTTCGTCTTGCGCACGCACATTATTACACTGCACACATTCATAACGCTTACACAGCAGCTCCACACCACTAATGCTGCAGCAACATGAAAACAGATTGTCAGCTCTTCAACACAATGCTTCAAAATAGGTAAAGTATATTCATTTATTAATATATTATATACTTTAGTATTACACACCAAACAGCATTAGCTACCTTACGATTTGATTGCCGTCATTTTTTGACGGGCAATTCGCTATTTTATATAGATAGATAGATAGATAGATAGATAGATAGATAGATTTATTTTTTTTAGTGGATAATACAATTTTTGGATAAGGTCAGTTGAGGTGATTATTAGGGAAATTAGCTTGGCAGACTACTCAATGATAAGATTGAAAATTAAAGGATGGAGAAGAGTTCTGAAATAGAAATGCATGAAAGTTGATGCTTCTTTAGATCTCCAGCAAATATGGAACAACTAAAAGGGAAAATGCAAACCTTTTTTTATTTTAATGAAAACTCTATAGATTCCAGAGCAACCCTTTCGCAGTGACCATAAAGCATACATTAGAGGTCTATTAATTGCCTGGGCAGCTGTAAAAGACCAATATTTCACTGAGCGAGATCTATACATTTAACTAAGAGTAGAGAGAACTATAGAGTTAGATCCCAATTCAGCAAATCTAAAACAAATATTGTAACTCCAGGCCCAGATTTAGACATTTTTGCAAGAACAGACTGATAATCTTTTTTGGAAGTTTCAACAAAAGAAATACATATTAAAAAATAAAAAGAAAAATTTAAATTCAGAAACTTATTGTCCAGCTCATAGGGGCATATACAATTATTACAAGCCTAATGAGATGCATTTTTGAAATACTATACATCTCTATACTTTGGTTATAGAAAGTTGTCTTGCTATTCCAATCAAGCATGAAAGAAACACATGTTTAGAACCGAAAGTCTCTGGTCTCTGTGAATGAGCTGCAAATGAATCTGGCATTTACTACAAGGGGGATAGAACTAGTTATTTTGGAGCTGAAACCTCAAAGTTGCATTTTTTTTTTTTTTGTTATCATGGTTCCACCATAGGTGAGATGTTGGAGGCTGCTATAGTTACAATCTTAAAGCAAGATAAAGATCCAACAGACTGCAGAAGCGATCAGCCTAGTTTACCGTTATATATAGACGTTAACTTTGTATTTTAATATCATATGTAAGAAATTAAAACCTTGACCGGCTTTAAGAGTAATAGACAGGAAGCTGATAATATCATATCTTCTTTATAAACGATAGAGATCCCCATGCTAACCCTGCCATTAGATCCCAAAAAGGCCTTTGGCAGGGTCAGCTAAGATTTCATAGACCTTACTTTGCAAAAATATGGATTTGGCAACTTTGGATATGGGGCAATATGTCATTGTTTGCTATGAGTATATTACAGGAATGGGATTAAAATCAAATAGGTTATTTATTAAAAATGTAACTTGTCAGGGCTGCCCCCACTTACTCTTCTAATCTTTACTTTCATAATAGAACCATTGGCAGAAATTGAGGGTATTCAAGGACTTACTACAGGGGGGAAAAAAATAATATAAAATGTTTTCTCAGATGGCATGGTAGACGGTAACTAGCTCCTCCTCCTTGAGCCTTTTATCATAGAAATATGGATGAATATAGTAAATAGTCATATCACAAACCTGAGGTTTTTTTGGTTGTTTATTAAACATCATAAATTGTTTATGGCACTGAGAAGAGGCCAACCTTTAAGAGGCTGTACACATATAAATAGAATCAGAACAATCGTAATAATTTGGGTGTAAAATCTTCCCAAAATTTGAGTAACGCAATCTGATAATTATATGCCTCTATATGCACATATTCAAGGTCTGTTAAGTATATGGGATGGAGGGAAGCTTTCTTAGATAGGTGTGATAGCTGAAGTAAAGATTTTAATTCTTACAAAATCGCCCATATTCTTCATTGCATTCCACTGGAAGCTTTCAAATATTTACTAAATACGTTTCTGCATTTACTATATAAAGGTAATTATAGATGGAGAAAAGCGTGCATTAAATACTCTACAAAATACTCTAAATGAGGCTTGGCTTCACCATGTGTTACAAATTTTCACCCGAGACGCACCACATTGGATACGGCTTGAAAAATCTTTGATTAATCATCCGCTGCATCATTTACTGGTTGCATAATATGAATTAATTCTAGCAAGAGGTTTGAAATCTTGGCATGGGTGCAAAGGATAATGTGACTTACCAGCATTCCCTTCTCCTGCAGCTTCAATGGAAATTCTATGCAAGCAATATACTTTAAATCAAGGTGGGGTAATTGGGGTATTAACAATATTGCATGGGACTTTCGGGAATTTGTGTAGTGTTCACAATGTATCCTTTAGAGAGATTTATTTGTTGTTCAGAGATTACATCTGGTACTTGCCATAATATTTAAAATTGATACAAATTATTCTGACAGAGGTTGGAGAGATTGTGGAAGGAGAATATCTGGTGTTTTTATTTAGAATTCATGAATTTTAGGATATATGTATGAAGCTTATTTCAGGAATTAAGAGGATTTGTGGTCCTTTGTAAGTGGTCCTTTAGGTTGAAGTGACATTCCAAGAAAGCTTGATTCACACATTAAAAAAAAAAAAAAAATCTATATTTATTTATTTATTTATAAATAGGACTTGGCAGTCGTTCGATTTAATGTCACTCTTTGTATTATAAGATGAGCATATCTTTTACAGGTATAAAGGTAAAGACGGAAGTCCAATTTACTTATCTGCTGCAGAAGAACTTATACGACCAGAACGAAATACATTGGTAGTCAATTTTATGGACATAGAATATTATAATCAGCAGCTTGCAACAACAATTCAAGAAGAATATTACAGGTAATAAAGTTTTTCTTTTGCGGTTTTCAAAGTGGAACCAATGCCTTTAAACTTTCATGGCAGTGTTTTCTGTATTTGCTCAGTTTATCTTTAGATTTTAAAACTTTACAATCTGTTATCCAGTAGAGTTCTTTGTTTGTTTGCTTTCATAGTATTGCACTCAGACCTTAAAATAGAGTAGTTATGGTGAATGAAGTCAGTGACACTGCTCTCCTATATTATGTTCACTCTGTATATCCGCCCACTATAATGTTAATGGGTTTAGGCGGTAGCAAGCAGTTAGATTTATAGGTAAATCATGTAACCAACAAAGGAATATTTATTGGCTGAAGATTTGCCTTTATTAGTAACTATATTTTGCAACAAATTTAGGATATGAGGGCAGCCTATAAAAGTTTTGTCCTCACATGACATAGGTCTGAATTTCTTTAAAACCAGTCTGTGTTTAATACGAAATAACAAGCTCCTTTTCTTTATGGTATTGCTGAGGTCCTTTAACTTGTCTGTAAACAGCCCTGTAAATCAATTGATAGTTACTGTGTAAGTTTGGGAACCACAAATTCAATAAAATTGTTACATGATTAAAAGCAAAAGCCTTCTGCTTTTGCATAAGCTTTGCATATTGTTTCTCAAGGGTATTAGAAGTAAAGTACTATTAAAATGGACAGCTTTATGCTCCATTTAGGTCTTGCTAATTTGAAATGACAATCTTATTTAACATTTATAATGTTACAGAACTATATGCAGATATTTTATTTGTGGTCTGTTTTATTTCCAGAGTTCATATAAGCCTAGTTTTAGAAATGTTGTCATTTACGAATTGTAGAACAAAATTGGCATCTGATATACATGATCATGGAACAAATATTGTTAATCTTCACCTTGACAGGCAAGGATATTCTGTAAGTAGCTTTTATATTTTTTTTACAATACTTACTGAAATATAATTTTTTTTTTGGCCACAGGATCTATCCTCACCTCTGTCGAGCTGTTAGAAACTTGGCACGGCAACAGGGAAACGTACCAGCAACCAAAGAATTTTACGTGGCTTTTTCAGATTTTCCTGCAAGGCAAAAGTAAGTTTTATCTTAAATACATTAGCAAAACAGGTCAACAAAATGTTAATAAAGTTCTTATGTCTAACATCTGTTTTAAATATTAAAAAATATTTACTTATTAAATACAGAATTATTGCATGAACTATACCAGGCAATATTTAGATAACATAACACATGACCTTTAAAAACATAATATTAAAAACCATGGGAAAAGAATAAAGTAGCTAGGTAGAGACTAGGAAAGATTATGTTTAGTTCATAAATTTATGACCTTGATGTTTTTAAATCCAATTTTAATCTTTCCTTGTTTTACAAGGTGTTATATATTTAAATGTAAAGAAAATATAAAATTACAATGTTAAAATCTGAGTTTTTGAAACTGTACAAACTGAGAAAATATTTTGACAAACATAGTTCCAGGCTTCCTTCTAATCGGATTGATTGAGTATCTTTACATTAAGTACATTTTTCTCTAGTCAATATTTCATAAGGCAGTTCATATTTAATGGAGTATAACCAGCTTTCTTAATGGAACATTTTAGAAAAGTAGTTTGGAGGATTTGAGCTAGGCAAACCTAAACCCTGAGGAAATTGAAAATTAATTAACAATGTGATTATCTCCAATAAGGCATACGTTGCATCTGCCTAAGGGTGCATCTCCTTCTGGGGGTTACATTTGCCAATGCTTAAATATCTCCAAGCAAAGCCCTGTGTTTTACTTCTACTACAAAGTAAATGTAGTGCACCGGGAGACAGAAATAAAATATACTGTTCAGCACATCATCTCTCTCTGCTCATAATTTTAGTTGTTGAAGATAGATAGATACATACATACATACATACATACATAGTGGATATAAAAAGTCTACACACACCTGTTAAAATGTCAGGTTTCTGTGCTGTAAAAAAATGAGACCAAGATAATTCATTTCAGAACTTTTTCCACTTTTAATGTGACCTATAAACTGTACAACTCAATTAAAAAAATAATCTGAAATCTTTTCGTTGTAGGGAAGAAAAAAAATAATGTGGTTGCATAAGTCTGCACACCCTCTTATAACTGGGGATGTAGCTGTGTTCAGAATTAAGCAATCACATTCCAAATCATGTTAAATAGTCAGCATACACCTGCCATCATTTAAAGTGCCTCAGATTAACCCCAAATAAAGTTCAGCTGCTCTAGTTGGTCTTTCCTGAAATTTTCTCAGTCGCATCCCACAGCAAAAGCCTTGGTCCACAGAGAGCTTCCAAAGCATCAGAGGGATCTCATTGTTAAAAGGTATCAGTCAGGAGAAGGGTACAAAAGAATTTCCAAGGCATTAGAAATTCCATAAAACACAGTGAAGAGAGTCCTCATCAAGTGGAGAAAATATGGCACAACAGTGACATTACCAAGAACTGGAGCTCCCTCCAAAATTGATAAAAAGACGAGAAGAAAAATGGTCTGGGAGGCTACCAAGAGGCCTACAGCAATATTAAATGAGCTGCAGGAATATCTGGCAAGTACTGGCTGTGTGGTACATGTGACAAGAATCTCCTGTATTCTTCATATGTCTGGGCTATGGGGTAGAGTGGCAAGATGAAAGCCTTTTCCTAGGAAGAATAACATCCAAGCCATGCTACATTTTGCAAAAACACATCTGAAGTCTCCCAAAAGCATGTGGGAAAAGGTGTTATGGTCTGATGAAAACAAGGTTGAACTTTTTGGCCATAATTCCAAAAGATAGGTTTGGCGCAAAAACAACACTGCACATCACCAAAAGAACACCATACCCACAGTGAAGCATGGTGGTGGCAGCATCATGCTTTGGGGCTGTTTTCCTTGAGCTGGAACTGGGGCCTTAGTTAAGATAGAGGGAATTATGAACAGTTCCAAATACCAGTCAATATTGGCACAAAACCCATCTTTCAGCATGACAACAACCCAAAGCATACATCCAAATCAACAAAGGAATGGCTTCACCAGAAGAAGATTAAAGTTTTGGAATGGCCCAGCCGAAGCCCAGACCTGAATCGGATTAAAAAACTGTGGAGTGATCTGAAAAGGGCTGTGCACAGGAGATGCCCTCGCAATCTGACAGATTTGGAGTGTTTTTGCAAAGAGTGGGCAAATCTTGCCACGTCAAAATGTGCCATGCTGATAGACTCCTACCCAAAAAGACTGAGTGCTGTAATAAAATCAAAAGGTGCTTCAACAAAGTATTAGTTTAAGGGTGTGCATACTTATGCAACCATATTTTATTTTTATATTTTTTTCTTCCCTCTACCTAAAATATTTCAGTTTGTTTTTAAATTGAGTTGTACAGTTTATAGGTCACATTAAAGGTGGAAAAAGTTCTGAAATTATTTATCTTTGTCTAATTTTTTTATAGCACAGAAACCTGACATTTTAACAGGGGTGTGTAGACTTTTTATATCCACTGTGTGTGTGTGTATATATGTATGTATGTGTATATTATATAATATATTGGTACTTCATGAAAGTATTCTGATGTTAGCCAATCAGATGTCATCTGAGAGGGGCTTCAAAGTTAGTTGCCCTTACAAAGCTCCTATATGTTAGCAAATTTTCTATGATGCGTGTTTGGAGCTGCTAAGCCAGTATCCTGGAAAGTAATGGAGAGTTTACAAATCAGGAGCTGGAAACAATTCACCCTTTGGTAATTTGTCCCCAGGTGTATGAATAAATGCGTGCATTAAAACTGTTTTCTGGTCTGTGTCTTAGATGTTACTATGACTCTCTGCCCTCCTACTGACAACTATTCTCCTTTCTCTTGGTTTCTCCCTTCTTGCTTGACACTTTTCTACTTTTTAAGTATACCAGTCTAGATCAGGAGTGCACAGGTTTGGTCGTGAGTTATGCATGGACCATTTCACCTTACATTAAGTAATAATTTGTGTAATCAAATTAAAAAACTAATAACCACATCTCTTGGCTCTACATGTTCCCTATATGTCATGGTTTGTGGATTTTGAAAACTTGTAAAACTGTATGGTGTGTCAATTTTAATAATTACTGGCTTATGTGGTACACTAAAGGGAAAACATGATTAAAAGATCAGTTCTCTAAATTTGAGTGTCTAAAAACTATACTAGTATTGTAAATAGACTTGAGACCCCAAATATAAAAAAATGTGCCTTTATAGCACCCCTATGTCTCATGTCAGAGTCCTCCTGTCTTATACAAGACATAGGGGTACTATACGATTTTAAAGGTTATAACATTAACATGCCTTTATGGGTAAATGACCAAAAAAACAAACCAATGCAAGGGTAAAAGGGAGGGAAGGACACCTATGAATATCTATTTATTTTTTTTTATGCCCACAGAAATCTATCCATAGATGAAACAAGTTTCACACTTGCAAAATGTACCCGCTTGTATTGCATCTCCAGTGTGCTTTATCTGCTGAAGTACTTGCCCACTCTACATAACTGAATAACCTTTATTAAACAAAAAAAAGCATATGCAGGATATCAAGGTACCTTTACTATGACCATTAATACAAAATAGTTTCCTATAAGCAGGAATTAGAGGTGTTAAGCTTAACATAACCATATAACAAAAGTCCATTAATACTACTGGTTTTCCAATGGTCATTGTTGTACACCTCCACACCTCTTTGTCTTGAGCAGAGACACATTTCTTACTGGGTGAGGTAGGTAGAAGTTTAGAGGCACTTATCTGAGAGGGGTGCCTAAATATTGTGCAAATTAAAATATTTTAGAACTTTTTTTTTTTTTTTTTCCTTCAACTGCCACTAAAATATTTTATCCCCATCCTGACCATAACGTCATTCATCTCTCCTCCAGTGTTAGGATCATGTTTCAGAACTACTAGTAGCTGCTTCTCCAAAATTGTCATACCATATTTTCCGAGCAGTTGGATATACTTTTTATATTTGGACTTGTGACACTGCAGAGGGGAAGGAGAGAAGTGAAAAGTAGTTTAGAAAGCACTGGACCTCCTCTTTCCTCTTTTCCCCCTCCCTCACTTTCCTCTATAAATCAAGTGTCCAATAACATTCCATTTTTAATTGAGAGCAGAATATTTTCCTCAGGAGATATAAAATGTGGGGAGGGGTTAGAGAGGTGTAATTCGATTTGGGGACATTTGCTAAAAAATTTGGATATGAAGTAGTTATTTTTCCCCGGTAGATAGTGTCCTCTAATCCCTTCTCTCCCTCGCTAGAGATATAGAAGCTTGTACTTAGTTTTTTAAGTTCCTATAGAATCCTTGAGATTTAACCTGTTATATCCGCTCGAATAATGAGAACGCTAGGGCCCTCATTCTATTATCGGCCGTAGGAGATGCGGGGCCACAAGGACCGGCCTCAAGCTATTTGCCTATTCTTTTCCCTTCCGGCCGGGCACTCCGCAGGCTTGCGGCCGGCGCCTTGTTATTCCTTGCGGCCGCACGCGCCGGAGGCAAGCCTTTGATCTTAAACGTCCGCAAGAGTTTCGGCCGCAAGCAAACCCTGGTTGCTATTCAATTGCTCCGGGAACCCTCTCTGCAAGGCTAAAACCGAGCCGCAGCTTACTTGCAGCAAAAAGGTCCCGCAGGCACACAATTAAGCACATTATAAAGCCATAATAAAGCCATCCTGCACTCTGAGGAGACTATAAAGTGATTGTAGGTGTAAGCATTCATAGCACAACATTCCCCTACACTCAAATCCGTAAATAATTTGTATTTTCATTTAATTTGTATTTTCATTTATGTCAAATATCCGTGGAAAAAGTCCAGAGGGCTTGGAGCACCTCAGACCTGACCACGCTGCGGCCGGAAAATAAACAGTTAATGAAATCTCGGATTTGGGCTGATGTGCAAGCTTGGGAGGGGGTTGCTATTAATCCTCATGTCCCCCATTATGATCCCTAGCATTTACAGAGCTTTACAGTGCCGTCTTGAATTTATATTTGCTTTTTCAAGATTTCTGAGTTTACGGCCGGTTGCAAGATATGCGGCCTGCCGTAAGGCGATATCCTTGCGGCGCCGTCTATTTGAATTGCAAGGTAACGGAAGCCCCGCAAGGAATCGCAGCTTTGCGGCCGATTCACGGCCGATAATAGAATGAGGCCCTAGGATTTTTAGCACCATACATGTAATCAGAGTAATTATAGTAAAAATAAGCACAAAGTAACAAATAAACTTATAGTATTAGGTTAATTATTTGGACAAATTAAAATAGATACACTAAATCATCTTTTTTTCAATATGGGGATATGGGGGTCTTGTTGGATACAGTGAGTAATATCAAATTTATGATTAATTTTTGCCGAATATTTATGGAGTGGGATAGGTAAATTTTCTGATGGGGAGATGCTGACTCCATTTCTACGCCCACCATTTCTAAACCTTGGCGTAACTGCCCTATAGAGAGAGAGAGACTATAATGAAGCTACAAGTAGTCCCATGTATGATTTGATATATGATGAATGAATGTGAAAGGAAGTGGAGGAAGATATCGTTTAACTGCTTAATCTCTACCAACCTTGTGATTACAACTTCAAACAAGAGAATCGATACACCTATCGGATGACATTACAAATTGTATCTCACAATATTAATGGGATGAATTCTCATATTAAAAGGAAAATGGCTTTTGCCGACTATATCAAACTTGGGGCAGAAGTCCTATGTCTAAAAAAAACCCACTTAAAAAAAAAAAAAAAAAAAAAAAAAAAAAAAAGTGTACATATTTGTTGAATAAGAAGTTCGTAAATAGAATTGACTCCACATATAACAGCAAGGCCAGGGGAGTATCCATTCTATTTAGTAGAAATCTTGTAGTTAATGAAGATTTCACAAAAATAGACAAAGCTGGCAGATACATTCTTTGGGTTGGCTCAGTTTTAATAATGTACCATATACTATAGTAAACTTGTATGCCCTGAATAGTAAACAAAAAAAAATAATTAAAAGTCTATTAAAACTAGTATATCAATTTTAAAAAAATATGAGGCTTTTTTTTTTTTTTTTTGTGTACTAGAGCCGGAAAGAGAGAGATCCATCTGCCTCAAAAGGGAAGAGATTTAAATCTGTTATATTTAGCTCTGCTAGGATTAAAAAAGTATGAATGGAACTGGACCTGTACGATATATGGCGAACGATTAACCCTGAAAGGATAGACTACACATATCATTCTAAGAAATATAATGCATATTCGAGGATTGACTGTTTTGATTTACACATTAAAAATGTACATCGTGACTAGTGTAGTTTCGAACCATTCTCTAATACTCTTGGAAGTAAAATTGGGGAGTAAACTTCGAAGAATTAGAAATTGGAGAGTGGAACCTTTACTACTAAATGATAAAACGCAGATAAATAGAGGTAAAGGATTTCTTAGAAAATAAACATGAACTCTGCATAGAAGGGGAGGATACTGTGGTGCTTTATGAAAGCTTATATGAGAGGTATATTTATTTCCAAGGAAATAAATCTTAAAAATTAAGAGGGAAATCACTTAGAAGCTTATATATATAGGGCTAGAAAGATACCAGATGAGGTATAAAGTCTTGCCTAATAAGGGGACTTTAAGAAAAAAAGAATGAGACTAATTCTCAAATAAATCTCACTTAACTATGACTTAAAAGTCTACTCGAAAATCTTGACTAATTGGCTTCTTAATATTATTCCAAAATTGATTCACCCAGGGTTTTATTAAATCACGACGGGGGGGTAGATAATGTCAGAAATTTTAGATATTCTATCATTAGATGTTAAAAATGGAGGCTGAGCGCTCTGGAAAGGTATGCTTTTGGAGAATTTGCTAGAAAAGCAATTAATGTATTATACCTGAGCTAAAGCACACAGATTTGTGGCATTAATTTCGAAACTGAGTTCTTTTCAATTAGAAACGGGACGAGGCAGGGCTGTCCCCTGTCCCCCCTGTTATTTATTCTAAAAATAAGAGAAACAAGAGAAATTGAGGGAGTCATTTATGCTGATGATTTGATTGTAACCTTGATAAAATCCTACTCAATCCTTAAGACACTTAAAGTTTTGGAAGAATTTGGGAGACTCTTATTTTAAAATCAATAGTGATAAGTCAGGTGTTATTATGAGGGGTATTTCTTTAGAAGAGAGATTACATTTAAAAAAATTATACAAACTTAACTGGAATTCAAGGGAAATAACACATTTGGGTATTAGCTTATCATTTAGAACAAATAACATCTTAAAAGAAATTAGAGAAAGTATTTAAAAGCATACATACAAATTTATCAGACTGGAAAGGAGTTGGACTATCATGGTCCTCAAGAATAGCGATCACAAAAATGAGAATGTATTACTAAGATCTCGTATATTTTTTAGATCCATTCCAGAAGTACATCCTGTTTACTGGTTCAAAAAATTGCATACCTCTATAGACAAGGACATTTTGAAAAAAGAGAGCCAGAATATTATTAGATATTACCAAAAGAATAGTAGCAGTTGGAGGTTTAGCAACACCCTCTATAAGAGATATTTACACACCAATTGCTCTCTCTCCGATAATGATTTGGAGCACAATCCACATTAATCCAGCATTGAAAATATTGGAATATGACATGATCCAAACAGTACCGATGAACCTATTACTCTAGATTCCTAAATTGGAGCATGCAGGTTTAAAGTCCCTTCCTAGAGGAGCAAAATTATTAAAAAAAATTTGGATAATGACCATCTTTAGGGGCACCAATTTGATATGTTAACTCAAAATTCGTATGCAATAGAATCATGGAAAAGACATGGCATAAATTATATAGATCTATATGAGGGAGGCGTAATACTTAGCTGGGCCTGCCTGCAACAAAAATGTTAGTTGGTGAAAAATCAATGGTTAAAATATATTCTAATACACACTATATTAAAACAAAAAGGATATAGGCAAAAAGAAATTAGATCAATGACAAGCTTTGACTCATTATTGTACAATGACAATCTTACCTATAGAGTAGCCTCAAAAATTGGTTTAGTGCCTTGAAAATAGTTAATAACTCAGCCTGCTCAACACCCTATATAGAACTTTATTTTAAGATAATTAATAGGTGGCATTGAACACCTGAAACGCTAGAGAAAAATGTATTAATTGAGTTACATTTATGTTGGAAGAAATGTGGCATGAGAGGTGACTTGTTACATGTGTGGTGGAATTGTGTCAAGTTAAAAGCATTTTGGAGGAAATGCATTCGTTGCATAGGAGAGAATAGAAATAAAGTACCATATAAACCCTAAATGTTAGTATTACACATAAAATTAGATGAAAATTAGAGATTTCGAGGCCCACGATACACGAGTATAAAAAAGAAAAAAAGGTCTATCTTCCTAATGGGAAATATGGGGTAGATATATTGAAAAAAGAAAGGAAATAATCAATACTCTTGTGTTTGATTTGTCTGTTTGATACATGCATCACAAGCCAAGGGGGCCTTTTGGATGGGAGTTTGGCAGAACTTTTTATCATTTTGGTAAATTGTGGTTTGCAGTTTTAGAAAACTGCCCCACATTGAACATTTTTACCATAAATCAATGCTGATAAGTTACCCTATGAAGCCTTAAAGCTCAAAATATACCCCAAACTTTGCTTGATTTTATATTTCAAGATCCCCAATTACCACCATCCTGCCTCTCCTTTCCTGGGTAAACCCCAAGATAAATTATGAAGTTTCGCTGCACACCTGGATGTATGAACAGGACTATGTCAATTGGCCCATTCGGGATTTATTCTTCTTCTTCTTATTATTATTATTATTATTATTATTATTATTATTATTATTATTTATTATTATTAGACTGGTATCATTTTGTTAGTGAGAAACACCTTTTTGTAGTTCAATATCAATACCTTACTAAATATTGTAACATCTATGTAACCTCCCATGTGGTCTGCCTTCCCTCAACACACCCCAACCCTGTTTATTACCTGCATAACTTGCTCTTGCACTGTCTCGTATGCCCTGTTTCATTACTTTATTTAAACTACTCCTTTGTCTCCATATTATTATTATTATTATTATTACCCTTTATTTATAACGCTCCAGCATATTCCGTAGCTCTATACAGGGGTTAAGTAAAAGTCCAGAACAATTTCAAACAGTGATAAAGGATGGAGGGCCCTGTTATTGAGCTTTCAGACATACACCGTGCTTTCCGTAAAGCACCTACCGAGATAATTACTCTCCTGTACACAACCCACAACCTTTGGAATGTATGTTTGCGAGTTTTCAGATTGATGGAGCATGTAAAGGCTATTGTGGAGGGCTCTATATGTTAGGGTCATGATTTTGAATTTTATTCTGGAGCCTATGGTAAGCAAGTGGAGTGCCTGATAGAGGAGATGCAGACACTGTGCGTTTATTTGGTAAATGTGTCTAAAGGATGCGTTTTTAATATAGATTGAAGAGAGTTGTGAGATAGGAAGGCCAGCGAGGAGAGCATTGCAGTAGTCCAAGCGAGATATGATGAGAGCGTGAATTCAAATTTTTGCTGTGTCCTGTTTAAGGTCGTGACATATTTTGGATATGTTTTTTTTTAAGTGAAAGTGACAAGATTGAATGTGAAGAATGAGGGCGGGGTCCAGTAGAACCCCAAGACAGCGGGCCTGGGAGGTAGGAGTGATAATTGCATTGTCAACAGTGAGAGAAGTGAAGGTTGGGAGCTGAGGAACAGTGTGGAAAGACCAGGAGTTCTGTCTTTGACATGTTTAAGTTGACGGCCGGACATCCATGGAGATATGCTAGAGAAGCAATTGGCAACATGAGCTAGCGGAGAGGGTGATAGTTCAGGGGCACAGAGGTAGATTTTCAGTGTCATCTGCATAGATGATACTGAAATCCAAAATATTTAATTAGAGCACTGAGGGAGGATATGTAGATGGGTGGGGGGGAGGGGGGCCTAGGACTGAACCTTGGGTCACGCCGACAGTTAGAGGGCAAGGGGAAGTAGAGATGCCAAAGTAGATGCTAAATGTTCTATTTTCTAGATAGGATATGAACCAAGCAGTGTCACAGATGCCTAGGGAGCAGAGAGTTTGCATAAGAGAGTGATCAACTTTATGCGCTCTCCCTATTTATTTATTTTTCCTCACAGAATTTATCATTCCTTTCTCGGGGCCTTTTCTACCACCAGCCTGCCTCTCCTAATTTATAAAAGCACTTCTCTACCTCCCTGCACTTGGTTAAAAGTTTCTATCAATGAAGTTTAAACATTTTTAACTGACCAATCGGCAGCACAATGCTATACAAATAGGTTACCACTCCACCACCATACCCATGTTTTACCTTTCAGCGCCATCTATGTTTAAACTCAGAGAGGTCCTCCACTTTTTACCTTGTCCTTGATAATACTTTGTGTTGTACTTAACTCCTGTATATTACTACAGAATAGATTGGGACATTACAAATATCAGATAACTGACCCTGTCAAAGGCCTTTTCTGCATGCAATGACAGAATACGAATGAGTGTCTTTGCACCGGATATCAAATCTATTAGTTGACTTGTCCTATCCCCTCCCTGTCCTCCACTAATGAATCCTACTTGATCTATGCTAATTATCCTGATATGTCCACAATTAAACAATAAAATAGATCTATAATTTCAATCCATGATCCTAGCTAATATCTCCTCCGAAAAGAGGGGAAGGACATTTTTGCTTCTAACCATTCCAGGGATAAACTGAACTAAACTCCTTGGGCTTCATTCAGATCCTTCTTTTTGGCATATGCAGCCGCAAGGGGAGGCTGCAAGCTACTTCACTATTCAATTTGCAGCATCCAAAGGGGTTACGAACCTCGAGCTGCAAACTCTTGCGATTTTGCTCAATTGCGGGTTACTTCCGTCAAAGCTTTTGATCTTGCACGGCCGCAAGAGTTGCGCCCGCAAGAAATCCCAATTCACTATTCCATTGCTGCGATCACCCTTCCTTCAAGCCCATAAATGGCTAAAATCGAACCTCTGCTTACTTGCACCAAAGAGGTCCTGCAGCACTCTTTCTTACTAAACGTAGCACTAATTAAGCACATAAAGCCATTCTGTACTTTTTTTTTTTTTTGTTTTGTTTTTTTTTTTAAGAAGTGAAAGGGATTTTAGTTCTCAGAATTAATAGCACAACAAACCCATACTCTGAAATCGACAAATAAAAATAGTTTATTTCATGTTAAATTTTTATCGAAGTTTTACGGGCTTCAACCTCCAAGCCACTGGGACTTTTTAAGCCAACCTACGGGATGCTTGGAGGTTGAAGCCCGTAGGATTTTATGACTGAAATGTAACATGAAATAAAGTAGTTATTTATGCCAATATGAGATTACGAGAAAGCGATGTTAGATCTTATTAATAGCACAACATTCTCAAAAAGTACAGGATGGCTTTATTTGCTTATAAAGTGCTACAATTTGAAAGTAAGACCTTTTGCAGTCCTACGGTCTTGAATAACCTCAAAGCACGTAACTCATTATTCAAGCCCGTCGGGCTTTGGATGGAAATTAAACGTGAAATCAAGTATTGTTTTGTGGCCTTGTGCCAGCTTGAGAATGTGGTGCCTTTAATTCTCATGTCACCCATTATGTACCCAATCATTTACAGTGCTGTCTTGAATTTATATTTGCATTTACATTTCTCAGTTTGTAGCCTTAAAAAATGGGTTGAGGCCGTGATCCTGTTCAAGCACACAAGTGCTTACTGCTGATTAGCGTGGTTTGCGATCGGCCGCAAATGGGACCTCCTTGCGACTCTGGCCAAATGAAGAGCAGAGTAGACTGATCGCTACCTGGGGCCAAAGCCTGATAGCAGGGAATCTAAGACTTGCAGCAGATTTACGGCCTGATTTAGAATGGGGCCCCTTATCTCGTAAAAATATATCAACCAGATAAGGGAAGATTTCGACATTACATTTTATAATTAATAATGCCATCTAGGCCAGGGGCTTTAGTTTTCCACTCTTATTGCTTTATCTACTTTGTCCAAATTAAATGAAACGTTTAGCTTACCCAATTATAGCTCTGGAATATCTGAAAGATTAATATACATTTTTTTAAAGTTGTGCATATTCTGCCCAATTGTTACGTACAATTTCATACTAAATTATCAACAACACTTATACTATTTTGATTAGGATCCTGCACCTTTCTCTTTGAGGATTTACCAATCAGGTTATTAATAATCTAGAATTTTGCATCTTAATTCTGAGGCAAAGCTAAAAAATGGAGGGCCCTGGTGCAAAAAATAAAACTTTTGGGACCTTCTGATGCTGGATACTGCCACCAAATAAAATTTCTTAAAAAAAAAAAAGACCTTCAATAACTTTCAAGCAGGATTCAAATATCCATTCAAATTTTGTGATCACACACAGTTTTGTGATGATTTTTCTTAATAAATATATTGAAAGATCCAACCTATTTATTTTTTAATCACAATTAGTTAAATATTTTAGTTTCAAAATTATTTGTTCTATGTATCTACAGACTAGCAGACAAGTGATGAATCATGTTAAATAAATCATGAACACATGAGTCTGAGAAACCTATAGCAGTAGTAAGCGGACATTCACCATATATGCATTGCACTAGGTTGGGTTCTCTTGTCTAGTAATTAGATTAGTGTGCAACTGTGTTGCGGTTGATGTGCTTATTATACAAAGGATGTGTTTTAAGTCTTCCACACACTTTCTGGTGTGTGTGTGTAACTGACCTGTAAAGCGACGAAATTCCAATTATTAAACCATGTTGTGAGCTATACTTTGATTGCAAAGTGGGCTACAAAGATAAGAACTGAGCCTCCCAAATTTGCTGTTAGGTTTCTGACCGCATGTGTAACTAGTTACTGCCATATGCCCTTGGTTTGGAGGGAATCCATGATCATTCATCAAATTGTTATTTTTGCCAAATACACTTCACAGAAATAACCTCTAAATCCAAACACACACTGAAATGCCCAAATGTGCCTTCTGACATGAAGCTATTTCCTCAGTGAGGGCTTGCCTGTATCACAGCCTTCAAAAACTCTAAATCCAGCAGATGAAGACTCAAATCTGATATTAGGAACAATACGACCCCACTTTTGAAGCAAGTACATGGTCTTCTGAGCCCAATCTATGAACTTAATTTGCATTTGGTCAACTTTTGAGGAGTAGAGGGCTAAAATCTACTAAAGCTAGACACTAAAGTATATTCTCTTAAACTGAAAAGATGAGTTTAAAACTTGTTGTTTGTAAGAGATGTTTACTTTACTGTAACAATGTTTGCCCTGTAATTGCACAAAGGAAACACATTTTTCTCTGCTGCTGCCATTAAAAAAAAAAAAAATTATATTTTCATTCAAACACCAGCTAAGGAGGCAATTCTGTCAGCAATCCTTATTTTATTTTTTATAAAAGTATGATCATCCATTCCAATATTGAAGGTAAATAATCTTGGATAGTGCACTTTATCCAAATGTGTCGGGAAATGAGTGTAGGGAGTTCTGGTTCTTGCTCTCTAAATATCATATTTGGATAAAGTGCTAAAGATAATTTTTTACCTTTTTTAAATACTAGAATAGATGACCATACCCTTATAAAAAATAAAGGATTGTTGACAAAATTTCCACCTTAATTTGTGGTTATAGTGGGAAGGTACAGATTACCCCACTCTACAGCCAGAGTTGCAGATAGTCATGTATCAACACTACAATTTAACTAAACATTTGAGGGCATTAAACTGGTCTTCAAATATATTTGTTGTCACTGGAAGTCACAAAATTTAAAAAAGTCACATTGTTTATCCCATACACTGCCTTTTAATTGAATGTTTGGAACATTTATTTTTCTTGGTGTTTGGTTATAATTTTATAATAATAAAAGTTATGTTTTAGAGTTTTTTACCCTAGAGTCTATTGGTGAAAAGAGTGCAGCTGTTTGCAGGTGCTTTTTCACTAGAAGAAATAATTTAGGGCCTTATGCTAATCCCTGAAAAAGCAATTATTAGTGCTCTACTTACAGAATAAACCCTTCCTTGCCATGTTAATCCCCCATTCCTATAACATTGAGAGCAAACTGCTCCGGGTCACTGCTACAAGTGAAGTTCACGACACTGCTGAAAAGAAAAGCGAACATCTCCATTGATTATTTTTTTTACCCTGACCAGAAGTTAAGCGAAGCGAGGGCCGCGTCTGTGGCCAGGCAAGGAGCGCCAAAGGCACTCCTTGCTCTGGTGGAGGTGAGCGCCATAGGCGCTCGTCCCTACGACCCTGCATGCATTAAGTACCAGAACTACAACTTGCTGGACTACAGATCAACAGAAAACTCAAATACACAATTCCCAGTTCGAGACCCGTAGCACTTTGTATTTACGCGTTACGTGACGTAATTTTTGCAGCTGATTTTTTCAAAGTTAACGGCAGAACCATGCACATCGAAAAACACGAAAAAAAACATAAAAAAACATCACACAGCACAGGGGAGAGCCAGGATGTCTGGGAGTGAGGTTGCTTGCAAATTGAAGTCAAATTTGCAGAGTTTCGTCACTCAATCGCCCGAGAAGAAAAATGGATGTAAAAAAAAAAAAAAAAAAAAAAAGGCTACACGACCCCTAAGCACGCAAAACTCCACCAGGCATATACAACTTTCTTACCCAGGAATGTACAAGGTACAAAATACACTTAGGAAGGACCGAAAATGCTTGAGATCCGTGTCACACAGAGTAAAGCCAGAAAAGTGCTAAGCGGAAATTCTAAGCTGATCTGGCCTCCTACTGTGAATAATGATTTTTTTTTTTTATTTTACCAACAGAATACGAGAACTCAGTTCTGCGAAGATCGGAACTTTACTGAGAATTAGTGGACAAGTTGTAAGAACACACCCTGTTCACCCAGAACTGGTCAGTGGGACATTTCTTTGTATGGATTGCCAGTCTGTGGTCAAAGATGTGGAACAACAGTTCAAATACACACAACCAACAATTTGTAAGAATCCAGTATGTGCCAATCGTCGCAGATTTACATTGGACACCAACAAATCTCGTTTTGTTGATTTTCAGAAGGTATGTGAACGATGTATTTTATTTACATTTTTAATTTTCCTTGGTGTTGTTTTTATTTTATTGTGTAACATTTTTTTTTGTGTGTGAC
Organism: Discoglossus pictus; assembly: GCA_027410445.1. Classification (NCBI taxonomy): domain Eukaryota; kingdom Metazoa; phylum Chordata; class Amphibia; order Anura; family Alytidae; genus Discoglossus; species Discoglossus pictus. The sequence continues at coordinate 268,583,044 of CM050166.1, read as the reverse complement.
ATGCATAAAATAAATCGTAAATACATTTGCTTCGCAATGCTGGATGAACTGTTGCTTAGAGTCCTACCACTCTGGCTGTTTTCTGACATAAGAGATTATGTTGTGCACATTTCTGGCAACACTTCATGACAACTTTTGCATCTCTTGATAAAGTTAAAGTATTATAAGTAGCTTGATTCCAATGTTGTGTCATGCACAGTGTTATCTTTAAGTGTGGGGGCAAAAGTGTTCAGTGGATGTTGAAAACCATTTTTTGGTATAAATACAGATTGCTAGACTAATACAGTATTTGCCAGTGGGGGAAAAACATCTTGGTTGTAGAGGAAGTTCATTTACATAGTAATTAAGGTTAAAAAAAGACTTTCAGTCCATCAAGTTCAACCTTTTTTAAGATCTCCTCTGATCTGAAATATGTGTATTAGTTATTAATTAATTGTTAATTAATTATTAATCAACTATTTATTGATTTATTTTTGAATTACTAATTAATCCAGAGGACGGCAAACAGAAAAAAAAAAAAGTGAAACTTAGACAATTGTCTCAAAAGGAAAAAAAAAAATATTTCCTTCCTGTCCCCAGATACTCGTGATCGGATTTCTCCCTGTATCAATACAAGCTCTCTAATTAATTATCCAGGATAACCCTGAATTCCCTTCTTAAATAGAAATAAATCCAGTCCCTTTTTAAAGTTATCTATTGAATCCGCTGTCACCACCTCCTCTGGTAGAGAAATACACAGATTAACCACCCTTATTGTGAAGAACCATTTTCTTTCTTTAAGGTGGAATCTTTTTACTTCTAACCTCAAGGTATGTCCTCTTGTCAGTTGAAAACCTCTTGGCACAAAAAGATCCTATGACAAATCTTTATACTGACCCTGGATGTATTTATATAATGTAATCATATCTCCTCTTAGACGCCTTTTCTCTAGAGAAAATAAGCTTATTTTGGTTAGTTTTTCTTCATAACTTAGCCCCTCCATTCCCCTTATTAGTTTTGTTGCCCTCCTCTGTACCCTTTTCCTGCTCTAAAATGTCCTTTTAATGAAGTGATGCCCAAAATTGTACTCCATATTCCAAATTAGGGCGTACTAGAGATTTGTATAGTGGCAGAATTATATTGCTTCCCTGGCTTCTATACCCTTCTTAATACATGCTAATATTGTATTTGCCTTTGCAGCTGCTGCTTGGCTTTGAGCACTGTTGCCTATGTGGTTGTCCACAAGTACTCCCAAATCCCTTTCAATATCTGATACCCCTATATTTGCTCCATTAAGATTATAAATTGCATGGCTATTTTTCCTTCCCAGATGCATAACTTTTACATTTATTCATATTAAATCTCATCCGCCAATTAGATGCCCATTCCTCAATTTTATGTAAATCCCTTTTGAAGGGAAAGCACATCATTATCGGATTTAATTACTTTGCACAACTTTGTCATCAGCGAAAATGGAGACACTACTTTCCAGTCCTACTTCTAAGTCATGAATAAATATGTTAAAAAGGAGAGGACCTAATCCTGAACCCGGAGGAACCCCACTTACCACATTAGTACAACCTGAGTATGTTCCAATTACAATTCTTTGCTTCATGCTTTTTATTCAGCTCTCAATCTATGATGAGATATTTACTGCAATTCCTGTATCCCTTAGTTTGCTCAATAGTCTCCCATGTGGCACTGTATCAAAGTCTTTTTGGATTTTGCAAAGGCTTACATCCACTAAGGTTGCCTTGACCCAAGTTCCAAACAACCTCCACATTGAATCTAATTAGATTTGTTTGACATGACCTATCCCTCATAAATCCATGTTTATCCCTACTTATACAAGAATATGTCTATTTGAACAGTATTATATTATCTCTTATTAACCCTTCTAAAAGCTTTCCCACTACAGAAGTGAGGCTCACTGGTCTAGAATTCCCCGGATTTGCTCTTGATACCTTGTTAAATATAGGTATCACATCTGCTTTTCTCCAGTCATCTGGTAGAGACCCTGTGTTGAGTGAATCTTGAAAAATTAAATATAATGGTTTGGCTATTACAGAACCCAGTTCCCTCAGTACCCGTGAATGTATTCCATCAGAACCCTGGGCTGTATTAACATTAATTTTTTTCAACCTCTTTTGGTTTACTTACTGCGTTAACCAATTATTTGGCAAAGGTAGTGTAGCCCCATTATATTGCAGTGTCCCAACCGCTGGTACCTCCCTTGTGTATACCGAAGAAAAGAAACTATTTAGCTCATCTGCCTTTTTCCTGGTCACTAATTTTTAGATGGCCTGTGTCACATTGTAAGGTTCCTATAGATTCCTTCCTCTCCTTCTTCCCATTAATATACTTAAAAAATATTTTAGGGTTAGTCTTACTCTCTTTTGCAATTCCTTTTTCATTTTCTATTTTAGCCAGTCTAATCAGCTTTTGCAAGCCTTGTTGATTTTCTTTGTACTCCCGTAAGGCAGTCTCTGTCCCCTCTTGTATAATTTAAATGCCTGTTTTTTACTCAGTATCTTGAGCTTTAAATCATTGTTAAGCCACATTGGATGGGATTTACACCTTTTACTTTTATTCCTACACGGTATATGGTGATCAGTATGTATATTTAGTAAAGTTTTAAATGTTGTCCATTTATGTTCAGTGTTTTTACCTAATCCGTTCTCTGTCCCAGTCTTTACTTTTGTATTGCTGCCCTTAGACCGTTTAAAATCTGTCTTATTTTTTTTTTTTTTTAAATTAAGAGATTTTGTTGGCCCCTTCAAATGTAGTTTTGTTAATTCAATCTCAAATGAGACTGTGTTGTGATCACTGTTTCCCAAAGGTTGCCCTATTCCAACATTTGATACTATATCAATATTATTTGTGATAACTAAATCCAAGATAGCCTCATTTCTAGTAGGCTTTTCTATAACTTGAGCCAGATAATTATCCCTGAGTGAACTCAAGAAGCTGCTCCCCTTAGCTGAACTGCTTGTCTCATTTATCCAGTTTATTCCAGAGTAATTAAAATCTCCCATTAGGCCATGCCCATGCTTAGCTGCATTTCCAATCTGTAACAATAATTGTATTTCCTCACCTTCAGCTATATTTGGGGGTTTATTGCATACTCCTACTAATATTCTTTTGGAATTTGTTGCTCCGCTATTTAACTCTATCCACAAACATTCAACTTTATCATTAGGTCCGCCATAAATATCTTCTCTGCCTATAGGCTTAAGTTCAGGCTTAACATAGACAAATCCCTCCTCCTCTTTTACCATTGCCCCTATCTTTCCTAAATAGGTTATAACCATCCAGATTAACAGTCCAGTCATGAGATTCATCCCACCATGTTTCGGTAATGCTTATTAAATACATTTTTCATTAATTGCTAATATTTCTAACTCTCCCATTTTTCCTGGCAAGCTTCTGGCATTAGCAAGCATACACCTTATGTTATGAGTCTGTAGTTCGGAAGTGCCTGCCACTATACTTGAATTACTTAGTAATACCTCCCTATTGACTATACTACCCCTCCCACCATCTCCACCCCTAATGAGTTGTTAATTCATCCCTTATACCCTCTACACTTTCTACCCCATTCCTTATATCTCGTCTCCCTCTCCCTCTCCCTCAAAAATGATGGGGCAATAAAATTTGAAGCCATGGGAATGCTGTTTAAAACACAACGTAAACCTTTTTGTACTCGGAGTAGCTTCGACGCTCATCTCGTTGCTCACAATGATTTAGTTCTTGAATAAATTTGAATATACTTTACCTATTTGTAATATATCCAGCAATCCGTAGCCTGAAAAGCTAACAAATGGTTTTGTATTTTCCAGCAGCATACAATGTACAATTTAAGTGTTGGTGCCCTGATGATAAAGTGTAATGAATGTCCCAACTGTGCATTAGAAATAGGCTGCGTGCGCGAGGGAAATCGTGGGTTTAGTTGTGTAAAGAGCCATTGTAGATTTGTTATGTTGTTAATGTGTTACGCGTCTCAACGCCATTTTCTGTCATTTGTAATAGTGTATTTTGTAGTTTGTATGTTCCTGTGTGAAAGTGCTATGCATCTTGCAGTGTTTTGCACAATCCGGGGTTTTGTAGGCTCGTTTTCATTTTTTGGGGCGGCCATTTTTTTTTCTTCCCTAGGCGAGTGGCTAAAGTCGTCAATTGCCTTAACTCACTCCCAGATGTCCTGGCTGTTCCCCCATGCTGTGTGTTTTTTTTTTTTTTGTTGTATTTCTTTTTTAATTCTCTTTGTGTTCTTTAGATTTTTGCGGTTCGGACGATAACCTCGTATTTGGCTAAGTCACGCATGTTTCATTGCCTTCACTGCTCGCCTTGCTTCAAGGTGAGCAGGCAATGAGCTCCTTTGGTGCTCATTGCCTTTGTGCTGCGGGTTTTTTAGTGCCTTAACAGATAGCCTCGCTATGCGAGGCTCGCAGACGATGAGCGCCTTTGGCTTCACGAGGCTCGTAAGAGATGAGCGTCTGTGGCGCTCATTGCCTAACTCGTACGCACCACACAAAGCGTGACAACATCTTGCAGTTTGACAACTATTATATGTCATGTTGATCTCTTTATATATTAAATATACTCCTGCTACACTAGAGCCTGATTTAGGTTATTCAGCATCCCCACCCATACAAAATCTTACTATATACAACAAGACAGCTGCCCCAAAAGCAAGTATCCTTGGCTTGGCTTTACAAATGAAGATTTAAGAAGCATTTTGTCCACATCTGCAGGCTCTCTGGTGGCTGAGAAGGCAAATGTGGGACAAGCAGATCCAACCACAGTAGTTGCAAGGGGAAAATTTGTTCTGGCTTGGTTGCTGCAATGACCAGATTTTTCATCCTCCTTTTGTCCACAAGACCAGCCCTGCATGTGCTCTTGGAAGAAGAGACAGCCTGGTGAATGGTACTAAAGCCAACCATTGACGATGGTCAATGTGGCAGGCATCAAGGGACTGTTTCAGCGAGTACTTGTACCTCTTCTTCGGTCCTCCGGTCATGATTACCAGTGGTGAGCTCAGTATATGGTACAATCTTTTGATCATCCTCCATCCTACAAATGTGTCTTGCCCAGCACAGCTGGGTTCCCCTTGGTAAAGGACTTCATTGTTGAAGTGGTAATTCCAATAGATGTTGAGGATGATGTGGAGGCAGCATTAAGTTCTCAGGAAGTTGTAGGTGATGGTGGTAGTCAACCCACAACTTGGAGCTGTACAGTAGGATAGTGCACACATCCGCTCTGTACACACTGACCTTAGTGCATTTACTCGGTGCATTCACGGGTTACATTAAAGGGTGTGAAATAGGCATCTATTTGCCTTTGCCAGTCTTATCAATTTCCTTGTGAGCATTTACTTCCGAGGAGATGATGCATCCCAGGGTGCTGAACTGTTGGACTATTTTCAGCTTGGACTCACCAATAGTTATGCAAGGAGGGTTGGAAACCTGCCTGAGGTACCGGCTGGTGGAGATCTTCTGTCATCTTAAAACTGACTTCTAGGCCAAAGAGCTCTGCTTCATCTGTGACGCAAGATGTAATTCACTGCAGAGCTGTCGCTATATCAGAAACCAGGGCAGCGTCTTTGCAGGTCTCAAACGAGTCATTCAACTAACTCTGTGTGGGCCTTTAATCACCTCCAGTTAAACAGACTGCTGATTTGGTCTGGTATCAAATGTAGAGACCATCATCAAGGTCTGCCGTGGCCCTTTGAAGCATCATACTGAAGAATAGAGTCTGTGAGAGGACACAGCCCTGCATCATGATGTCACTTATAGGGAAGGAGCTCAGACAGTTCATTGCTGTGCCTGACTTAGCCACACTGGTCTTCATGTAGCTAGATGATCATGTTGAGGAACTTTGGAGGACATCCTATATGCTCCAGGATTTGCTACAGTGCCTTCCTGCTCAGTGGTAAGGTTGGCAAACGTGACGTAAAGTCCCTTGTTCTGTTCTGCATTTCTCTTTTAGCTGTTTAGTAGCTTTCACAGTCTCTTTTCGAGTAGGGATTTCATCCAGTTCTGTCTTCATTGGTTGTTGTGGAATGCAGTGGAGTCAGTCAGACCACCAGTTCCAGGTCAGCGCCTAGTCTGTAAGGAGTTTTTGACAGTTTGCACTGCGCAGTGGGCTTTGGACCAGGTGCAAAGGGCCGTACACCACCTTCGGGGCTAAATAAAAACCTCTGTAGTTGCAATATCGGCACAACTCTGAATTCTTTCTGCATGGCTGGTCCACCACTGGTTCTTAATTTCTCAAAGCTTTCATAGGAAGTTGCTGCATACAAGATAGAAGGCTGCTTTCTTGCGGCAGGACTGCTGAGTGAGATGTGCTTGATGAGCTGATCTTTTTCGACAGGATCTCCTTCATAGATCTTATTTTTTATAAACCAGTCTTTGTTCTTCTTTGTGGAGAACCCGAAGACCTCCTTAGAGGTCTGCAGGATGCTGGTTTTTAGGTGTTACAATAGAGCATCTGTAGAGGGATCCTCTAGTGTAAACTGGAGATTCACCTGAAAGTTGGCCTTCACTTCAGCTGACTGAAGGTTACCAATCTAACTTCTTCTTTCGGGCTCCTCTCCTCTTTGGCTTAGAAGTGGAGTGAAGTTTGCAGCGCACCAGACAGTGGTCTGTATTCGATTCGAAGTTGGGCATCACTCTGAGTGTGACTTCTCAAAGTGTCGCTGGTGCACCAGAATGTAGTCCACAAGATGCCAGTGATTGGACGGAGGAGGCATCCAGGTTGTATTTAGCTGGTCTTTCTGCTGAATAACAGTGTTGGCAAGTTTCTGCTCCACCCAAAACTCTAGCAGAGGGAGCCAGTTGTTGTAGCTTCCAACACTGTTGTTGCCAAGTACCCTTATCCAAGCTTCTGAATCTCTGCCTTCTCTGGCATTGAAGTTGCCAAGGATGTCTGGGAAACTTACAGGCTGCAGTGGTGATAGACATGTCACAAACTTGGTGTGTGGAACAGTTATCGGAAACCAAAAATGCGTATTGAGGTTTGCATGCAGCACCCTTTAGCAGCATGCACAGTGAGCTGTGAGTTATCTAAAAGAAACAAAAAGGGTTTATTCTGATTTTCAGAATTGCATCCATGTGTTCAGAGAGATTACTGAGGGAACAAAGGTGTGTGTGTGTGTGTGTGTGTGTGTGTGTGTTCCTACGCCCCTATTCAAAACAAAATATTGTCCATTGATCTGAAAACCAGACATGCATATTGGTTACACTAATTTTGTGAGGAAGAGTTTTCAGGTATTAATATTAGATATACTGTAGACTTTATCTGTGACCAGGATAAAGCATAAGAGAGTAGTTTCCAAGTGGATGGGAATGGTTTGAAAGGGAGAGAGCAAGACCCCAGTAATGTTTCAGCAACTCTATTTTTTTTTTTTTTGTATCTGTCTCTCTAGATATAGTGGGTAAGGGGCTTATGGTATGGCCTTGTAACTCCTAGCATAGGCTATTAATAATTTGAATAGAAACAGAAGTGAGGTGTAAACCTAAAAATCTTAACTATTATAACATTCATCAATAGAATCCGTAACCAATAACCACTTCTTTAAAAGGAGTTAATTAAGAATGGCATGCTCTAATCTTGATTACCTATCTGCTCTTGTATTCATGTGGAACTATATATCATTACAATTGTGTACTAACTTGCATCATAATATCACTTTTCCTGAAGGTGTTGCAGTTGTGATGTTAAATATTTTAAAGGAAAAGGGATTGCTTCTATGAGATAAATGAAATCTGTTGGATAATACTGCCATCTAGCAAACATGCTTCAAATTTGCATGCAAAAAAAAAATCTAATGCCACTCATGCCTTGTTGTAATTTTTATAGGAAAAATGCCTTTCAGAATGCCATATTTTACTGTAGGCAAAATAATTTGAACGTTTTCAGTTAACTAGAGTATGCTTGTCAAATGTAGTTAGTATTACAGTAACTTAAATCAGTTTGGGGAATACAGGAAGGTCAGTTAGATACATTTTAGAAAAAATGCTAATGTTGCGAAAAACCAATTTTATGATGCATGCATTTTTAGATTAAATGACCACTGTAGTTAGAGAAAAAGTGTGTCACGTAATGTACCAAACTCACATTAGCAGCTGTGTAAACATTGTATATAAATATATTTTAGAAAACTGAATCTTCTCAGATTTAGAAGTACATGAATTACTTTTTTGTTTTACATCACATCATGAGAGATGGATGAAGAGTGTGTATTTTGTAGTTGGCAGTGGATGTAGGGTGAGGTAAGTGATAACGGGTAGCAGGGAAGCCTGACATTAAAACCACACGCTTACCCTTTACTGGCTCAGTAGGAGGCTGCATCAAACTTATCCAGACAGAGGCAATGTGGGACCAACCATACCAGTGTGCTCTGGAACTCTCACCAGTTTGGTGCTCACACCAAATTGGTATTGGCATCCTCTGTGACCACAACCCTTTTGCTGTGTGGCCATCTATAAATCCTTGTTTTGCCTCTTACCTAATCAAACGTTGTTGTCACTCTTGTTGACCTGTTGCTTTTACTTTTTTTAAACTGTTCAAGGATTGAGATGTTATAATTTTCAGTTGGTTGTCTGTATATATATAATCTCTGTCTTCTCTCAGAAGAATCTGCATAGATAACTAGGTTCAGCCACATATTTTTTAGCTTTATTGTTATCTGCATGCATTCCTTATCCTAATAAGGGTAAAACATTGTTTTTAAAGTATGGGTTCTAATTTTAAATCCCCTTCATCCTTTTTTCTTAACATTTCTTTTTGGTTTAAGCAATTATCTTAAAAGCATTACAACTTCCCTGTTAGAGTCTAGAGGTTTCCATACTGTGAGACAGAGTAGAAATCCTATTTAAAAATAAGGAATGAAAGGAATGACTGCTCCCCATCTGGACATCTCGGATTATACTAGAGCAGGGGTCACCAAACTCGGTCCTGGAGGGCCGACCCAGGCCTGGATTTGTGGATATCCTTGCTGCAAACAGGTGAGAATCTTGTTTATTCAGCCATCCTGATTGACTCACCTGTTTGCAGCAAGGATATCCACAAATCCAGGCCTGGGTCGGCCCTCCAGGATCAAGTTTGGTGATCCCTGTACTAGAGTCACTCATTTTTCCCAGTATTGTGGTGAAATGGGTGCCTCGGCTTATACTCGGGTCGGCTTATACTAGAGTATATAAGGTAGTTTTTAAAAAGTACCAAGGACCAGCCCCCATTAGCTTCCCTCCTAAAACAGCAAAACTCCCAATTCAGTTTATTACTTTGACCCTGTAACAGGACTGCATATTCCATGAGTTAACCACTTCCAGGCCCTGTTACAAAACTTTATAATGGGGAAAGTTACACTGCACTCTCTAATAGTGTCATATCTTGGCATATTTTTATTAAATTCTGAGCACACAAATTCTTTAAACATGACATATGAAGAAAGACAAATTGTCAGTCCTGAAAACCAGTCCATTTTATTAGCCTTGGATACTAGCAACCTAATGTGCTAGAGCCCAAAATAGCAGAGTTGCTTGTGGGGTTCAGCAGGGTCCCAATATCAGTCATGACCGCTACTAATCCTTCCCAATGCAGCATGCAGGCATTGAACTAAAACAGATTATTGCTTGCAGGCTGTTCGTAGGTCCTTGTCTTGGGTGTGGTACAAGCCCAGCAGTCTTCATAATTCCCAGTAAACATGGCTACTGAACTCCATTGGGGAAAATGTGGAAAGCAATTCCCCCAGGCCTCCCCCTGCACAGGGCCTGATCCTGGCTGTGTTGAGTGGATTTTTGTCATTATTTTCTGGTGTCAACTACAGGAGAGGAATCAATGCCAGGGGCAAACCCTGGGGATCCCCTACCAGCACATACCTCAAGGACCATGGCCAGTGTCTGCTTCTTTTTTTTGTTTTGTTTTCTTTCGGGACAGGGAGGGTAAAAATACTCAATTTGCTTTTGCTATGAATAACATCCCAGTAAGTACCGTACCAGCTGGATTTGCTGTCTGGCATCAGATCTCTGGCCCTTGCACTAACCTCCTTTTGGAATAAATAGCCACATCGTCCCTTGGAAGGACTTCACTGCTCTCTCCAGCTGATACCTCTTGGCCTGCAGTTATTTCTAGTACTCAAGCAAAGTTCATTATCTCCTCTTTCAAGGGCCAGTGGGCATGACTGTTCCCATCCAGACTTCCCTTAAGCCTATCAATTAGACAGGCTTTTTCTCTGTCTTCCCCACTGCCTTGTTGTTAGCAATAGATAGGGCTGTGCCCCCTTGTCTGCCACTGTCCCAGAGTGGTTTGCTTGGCCTGGATTCTGCCAACAGTTTTTTCTGCTCCCTTCTCGAATAGGCCGTGTTTTCTGAGGGCAAAGGGCAATCCAAACAGCTGTATTCTTCCAGAGCCTCCTGTTGCCAGAATGTGCCCTTCACCCCCCCCCCCCCCCCCAATTGGCATGGCTCCTTCCCTCATTTGACTTGTGCTGCTTCCACCAGCAGCTCCATATAACTGGCTTCCAGCACCAACTCCTCCTGGATCAAGGGTTCAATCAATGCAGCCTCCATGGACCCTGGTTTTAATCCCAGTTATTGGCACAGCTGACTGTACAGGATCACCCCTCATTCTATAGGCCCAATGCTTTATAATGGGGGAAAAATTACACTGCACTCAAATAGTGTGATATCTTCCCATATTCTTACCACATTTTGAGCACACACATTCTTTTAACATGACATATATAAATGAAAGACAAATTGTCTCATGTCCATTCTAATAGCTTTGCATATTAGCAAACCAGTGTCCAAGAGTCCAACATAGCAGTGTTGCTTGTGTGGTTCAGAGGGTCCCAATACTAATCATAACTATATATATATATATATATATATATATATATATATATATATATATATATATATATATATATATATATATATATATATATATATATATATATATAAATGTGGGGGATTATATCTGTGTAACATTGGGACAGAAGAAATGTAAAATCAGTTTTTCTACAGCAAAGCATGTGTGTGTTTTTTTTTTTTTTTTTTTTCTGGTTAGGTAAGGATTCAGGAAACGCAGGCAGAATTACCTCGTGGTGCTATCCCACGTAGTGTGGAAATTATTTTACGTGCAGAGGCTGTGGAAACTGCAATGGCTGGTGATCGCTGTGACTTCACTGGAACCTTGATAGTTGTACCTGATGTGTCTGCTTTGTCAGCAGGAGGTAATGTATGACATATGTTTATCAGAATAAGTATAATTGTGTGTCTGAAACGTAGGCATTTGAGAGAGTATTAAAGCAATATTTTTTTTTTCTCACATATCCCCATGTTTTACCCTGGCAAGACAATACCATTTATTTTTTTAGTTGTGCGCACTAAATAAGCAATGTCTACTTGTAAGCACTCAAATATGTAATAATGGCTGGAGGACATTTTTCAAGTGAAGATGGATAAATGCTTGAAAGATGTTTTTACACTTTAAAATTTTGCCAAAAGTGCATACACAGGTCTGTAGTAATGGGTGTTGCATCTTATCCTTTGAGGGACTATATCTTAACATCCTGCTGATATGAAGTCCCTGAAAGGCTAGGATGCAAGGTAGTATACACTGTACTACAGAGACCATGTCTATATGGAATGCCTGTGTAGGCTTGACTTTTAAAAACACTTAAGCATGTGTTAATTTGACTAAGTACCTAATAATAAAGACAAGTACATTCAAATATTATCATTTAGAAACCTTCCAGGACCCCTTAATGTGCCAGTATAATAGATCTTTTTATTATGTGTCCCTGAAGATGGGCACAGAGAGAAATAACAAAAAAGGGGGAACACATTTATGTGGCTAAATATGTTATGAATTGCCTCATACAAAATATAAAAAGAACAATCTTTAATGAAAATTATTTTAAACGATCGGATTTTAATTTAAAAAATGATTTTAAACAAAGAATATATATATATAAACAGATCTCTGAATTTATTCTCCAGAGAATACAATGACGTCACTACAGTAATTGGTTTAGATATAATGTGATATGTTTATTTTTTATTTTTACAAACCGCTTATAACCAATATATTTTTGTCCCTTAAGATTTTTACAATTTCTCTATAGCTGCTAAGTGAATTGCAGGTGATATTAGTGTTTTACAAATATTGGTTAGAGTTGCCCTATAGCTTGCAACACTAACTATATTAGAATAAGTGACTAGTGAGACTTTAAATGTTGCTTTTAATATAGCAACATTGATATCTGTGGAAGTAATGATTTACTATTCCCAAACTATATTGACATATATATTTGTGATTTATTTTTACATAAACTAATTAAATGTGATAAAATTCAAATGAAAAAAATAAAATCGTGAAAGAATGAAAAAAGTGCTATACATTCTATACAAAGGTGGTGGAATTTATCCACTTAGCTGAACATATAACTTCTATGAATAGTTTCTTTGTTTATACGGTTACTCTTAATCTCAAGACATCTTGAGAAGACCATCTGTCAGTATGTTGCAGATACTATTATGAACAATAAAGTTTTAGAATTCAATCAGTTATGTATATTGGATTACAAGCATTAATTTAAACTGCTTTTCTCACAAATGTTAATCAGTCTGACTTATTATCTTGTGCCACTTTCTTGGCTAGTGGCAGTACTACATCCTACTATTGTTCAATTGTATTATAAAGATATTTATGCTGCTGAAATAAACTTTACACAGATTGTGAGAAACATAAATACAATCTGAGACCACCATTTCACAAGCGGCAACTTCAAAAATAATTACCTTTTGGCAAAAAAATGCCACTACTACAGTATACCAACTATATTTTCTGCAAACTTAAGGGCAAGCTGTTAATATCTCTTGGTTCTACTATGATAAACACTACAAGTTGGAAACTGGCCATCTATGCTGTTTCATGGTAGAACCACAAGGTAGAGACCACTACCCTTCTGTATCACTATAGGACCAAAGTAGATTATACCTTGTGGTTCTTTTTTAGACACCACTACTATACCCCAATGTTCTTAATGCAATTGGACATTTATATGGACTAGATGTATTATACCTCGTGGTCCCTCTATATACCTGGGCCACTACTTATACCTTGTATGGGACAGTATAAGCATGTAAGATCTTCATGGGACATCTGTATAGTAGCTTTTTGTTATAGCATATTATCCGCTTTTTGCTTCAGCCCTTTTTTGTGATGCCAAAGTGACATCATCAACACCCGACGTACGTATTCTGATCTGTGGATCTCAGCTCATCAGGGGCTCCGGATTACCACGTTGTAGGCGTCTCTTTAAAGCCTCTCTAAGCAATTCATTAACTATTTCAGTTCCTGCAGATTGCCTTTCATCCTCATATTATATAGGCATATCTGACTTTGTTTTTTCTTCATTGATATTTTGATATATGGGTGTGTATATATGGGTGTGTATATATGGGTGTGTATATATGGGTGTGTATATATGTGAGTTTGTCCCTGGGAGACCTATATATCTATAGATGATTGTCACATAGTGGATGATTTTCTTTTAACTGCACAATTTCATCATATTGTGCCACATATATATATCTCCATAAGCATTGCCATATACCAGGAGATATTTAAAGTACAGTTGTTTGAATTTTGGGACAGCATATTATTTAGCAAGCCACACTCCACTTTTTCATTGACAGTTCCTTGGCAATTTACCTACAAGTATAGCCTCATAGAAATCATCTTTATGTGAGCTAGCGCACCTTTTATTTATGGATTTTCCATCTTAATAGTAACTATTGTGACTGTAGGTTGTAGTATCAGTATCCCTCCAACTGGAGAATACTCACAATACAGAGTTTCTGTATAGAAATAGGACTACTGTACTCCATACACTTGCCCTTGTTTTAAACATATGTTTTCCTTGTTTTTAGTCATTTTATTCGTCGCTGTTTTATTAAATAATAAACTAGATTTGCACTTTGTAATACACAATATGGTATCACGGTATACACTCTATGGTATATAATTATGTTACATGTATATTAACTTTTTGTATATTATTCACAATATAAATAACATACATTGAATTCCTAATTACTGCTTAACACTCTTGGATTCTCAAGTTTAATAACACTTAAACAAGGAGTTTTTTTTCTTTGTATCTCTTTAAATTTGTTACATTTGTAACTGTACTACCTGCACTTATAATATAAGTGTAGAGTTAGAAAAAAAGTGTCAGTATTTTACAAGTTAGATCTCTTGTTATATGGCATAATAAGAGTAGGTTCTATTTACTCATTTATACATACCTCTTTAAAGATATCTTAGATCTTTCACTTACACATTGAGATAATTTATAATATGACAATCTCTTGTTGTTACTCTAAGTGGAGTTTTTTGTAACATAGTGACAACTTACAATTTTATTGATCCTATATAAATGGCTATTTTAGATATCTATATTGCTACTTTTGTAGATCATTGATACCTAATTTTTTCCTGTGATATAATTTGTTTTTTGTTATGTGTATATGTATATGTGTGTATGTGTATATGTATATATATGTGTATATATATGTGTATATGTATATATATGTGTATATATATATATATATATATATATATATATATATGTGTTTTTAACTGATTATTAATTGGTGAAATATAAATCATAAATTTATATCCATGTAATGAATAATTATTTTGTAACATTGTGTGTAATATTATGCTTGTATTAAGCCTACACTCTTTATTATTATGATGTTAGTTTTCTATATCTCATACAATAAAGATTATATCTTACTTCAGAGTTTGTAATAATTCAAGTTAAGGAGTGTGTGAAATGGTGGTCTCATAGAGATTACACAGATTGTGAGAAACATAAATACAAAGTTTATTTCAGCAACATAAATATCTTTATAATGCAATTGAACAATAGTAGGGTGTAGTAGTGATACTAGCCAAGAAAGTGTCACAAGGTAATCAGTCTGATTAACATTTTGTGAGAAAAGCAGTAAAATTTATGGAAATGTATGCTTGTAATCCAAAATATATAACTGATTGATTGCATTCTAAAACTTTATTGTTCATAATCGTATCTGCAACATACTGACAGATGGTCTTATCAAGATGTCTTGAGATTAAGAGTAACAGCTGAATATATAAATTCTATGAATAGTTTCTTTGTTTGTACTAAGTGGATACATTTCACCACCTTTGTATAGAATGTATAGCACCTTTGTATAGAATGTATAGCACCTTTTGTATAGAATATATAGCACTTTTTTCATTCTTTCACAATTTTATTTTTTCATTTGAATTGTATCACATTTAATTAGTTTATGTAAAAATAAATCACAAATATATATGTCCATGTACTTCGGGAATAGTAAATCATTTACACAGATATCAATGTTGCTATATTAAAAGCAACATTTAAAGTCTCACTAGTCACTTATTCTAGTATAGTTAGTGTTGCAAGCTATAGGGCAACTCTAACCAATATTTGTAAAACACTAATATCACCTGCAATTCACTTAGCAGCTATAGAGAAATTATAAACATCTTAAGGGACAAAAATATATTGGTTATAAGCAGTTTTAAAAAATAAAAAATATATCGCATTATATCTAAACAAATTACTGTAGTTTGTATATATTCTTTGTTTTAAACCATCAGATTTTAATTTTATGAATTTTAAATAATTTTCATTAAAGATTGTTTTTGTTTTTTAAATTCTATGAGGCAATTCATAACATATTTAGCCACATAAGTGTTCCCCCTTTTGTTGTTGTTTCTCTCTGTGCCCATCTCCAGGGACACAGATAACAAAAAGATCTATTATCTAAGTGTTCACACTTATGCTATAACCAAACAAAGGATCAACTCTAAGAGAAATGTGCCAGTATAATCCTCTGCGAAAACACTTAACAACCATTATTATTTTTTTTGTATATATTTTACTGTGGTAACATTTTAGATTTACTTCAGATTAACTTAATATTGGCACTTACAATAATGTCTGTCATTTGCATGTAATTTTATTAGCGTTAATTATGTACTGGACAGTTTCCAGCAGTTTATATAAAAAAAAAATTAAAAAAAAATCACTCTTAATTTCAAACTTTAAGATGCTAGAATGGAGTCTGGGACCAGAGTACCTGGTGGAGAAGGATTAAATAGCGAAGGAGTGCAAGGTCTGAAGGCTTTGGGAGTCAGAGACTTATCCTACAGATTGGCTTTCCTAGCTTGCCATGTGGGAGCTACTAATCCAAGGGTAAGAGCATAAAATAGTGCTGCTTAAAGCTTTTCATTTAGGTTTGCAAACTCAGGGCCTCATTCAATTGTGATTTGGCCAATTGAACAGGGCTCTATATAAGCACAGAGCATAATTTATTTTACAGAAGTTTTTAGTTCGTGAACTTCTATCCAAAAGCAAGGTCTTCACTAACTACAAATTTCTGTAACAAAATGCTCTGTGCTTATAAAGAGCCCTATTCAATTGGACAAATCACAATTGAATGAGGCCCTTCGTTAGGAACATACATTTAATCTCTAGAAAGGGAAGTATAACCTCACTATTACTTTTTGTTACAAGGTGTAGAATTAAAAAGTAAATACATTGTTCTACATGTTCTATACAATTTATTCAATACTGTCCTGCATATATAGAGTTTCTAGAGTTTTTAAGTATTAAACAGGTGAAACTTTCTTCTGTAGTTCCTAGACCAAGATTAAAGAAATCACATAATTCTACATAGGTGTATGTTTTTATAATACTGCAGGACAAGATTAGAGATTTGTTTTTTGTTTTTCTCAAAGTTAAATGCAATGGTTTTATTAGTTATTGTGTTAATTTATACACTATTACTGCTTATTGTTATTTAACAATAATTGATGCTGAAAAATAGACTTGGTCCATGTAGTCAAACCTTTTTAGATCCCCTCTGATTCTTGCATTGTAAAAAAAAACTTTAGATAACCATTTATCTTCTGATAAACCCACCATAAGTTTATTTTCTTTAGATTTTTTTATTTCTTTACATATGCCAAGAAAATGAGAGAAATGCACACCTGATGAGACTTCACTAAATAGTGTGCAGTTTGGGATATTGCCCACTCATAGTACAGTCTTTTGATTACTTGTGCCATTATAGAAAATAAATCTTCTGAAACATTCTGTACCTATCCTTAATGGCAGGCCTTCGGATCACCATGGGCCTCTTCCTTGCTATGCTTATGAAGAACAGCTTGCTGAATGACTCTAACTTGACGGCTAAAGTGAATGTCTAATCAGTCTGTTTTTATTTTCCTTTAGACCAGTACTAAAATGTCAGGCAAATTTCCTCTGCACTCTTGGATGTGGTCACAATCTTTTATATTGTACAGGAGAATAGTTTTCTGAAATAACACCAAAGTACATAACAAAAGTACATGCCAAAATATTAGATATTACAAGGGAAATAAATAGAATTCCCTCCTCCTCCTCATCCTTCCTTAAGGATTTTTCTTGTGCTGCTCCCCTAGACTATCCTCCTGCCTCAAATCCTTCATAACCTCACTAAAAACATATGTTTAAAGAAGCCTATCACCTTCAGTCTTAATATGCCCAATGTATTGTTCCGCTCTTTTCTATACCTCACACATATCATCTAGACAATTAGGGCCTCATTCTATTAGCGGCCGCAGCCGTAGCGGGGCCGCAAGGACCGCCCGCAAGCTATTCTGCTATTCTATTCCCTTACGGCCGGAGGCTCCGGCAGGCTTGCGGCCGGTGCCTTGCTATCTCTTGCGGCCGCTCGCGCCAGAGGAAAGCCTTTGATCTAAAATGGCCGCAAGAGTTTCGGCCGTAAGAAATTGCTATTTGCAATTCAATTGCTCCGGGAAACGTCTCTGCAAGGCTAAAAGCGAGCCGCTGCTTACTTGCAGGAAAGAGGTCCCGCTAGCACCAATTAAGCACATAAAGTAGCTCAAATAAAGCCATCCTGCACTTTGAGAAGACTATAAAGGGATTTTAGGTGTTAGAAAAAATAGCACATAATTATCCTATACTCAAATCCGTAAAATATTTTATTTTTAATATCCGTAAAATATCCATGTAAAAAGTCCAGAGTGCTTGGAGCACCTCAGACATGCCCACGCCGCAGCCGGAAAATAAACAGTTAATTTGAACTTTGGGTTTGGGCTGATGTGCAAGCTTGAGAGTGGGTTCCTTTTAATCCTCATGTCCCCCAATATGATCCCTAGCATTTACAGAGCTGTACAGTGCAGGCTTGAATTTATTTTTGAGTTTTTATATTTCACAGCTTACGGCCGGTTCCAAGATATGCGGCCGGCCGTAAAAGGAGATCCTTGCGGGGCCGTATAATAGAATCGCGAGTTAACTGAACCCCCGCAAGGAATCGCAGCCTTACGGCCGATTTACGGCCGCTAATAGAATGAGGCCCTTAGTTTGCAAGTTTTTTCAATCTTATTGGTTGCTTTCGGGAAAACCCTTTGTATGCTTGGTTTTTAAGCTCAATAGCAAACTTTTGTAATTTTTTGTTAAAAAATTTTTTTTTGACTCTTATCTACCCTGTGTAGTGATCCAGAATATGTTGGCGCTTTTATAAATAAAGGATAATAATTATAAAAAAAATCCTTTTGCCAAAGACGAGAAATAAGTATGCTCAGTTTATATTCGTCTGTTTTCCTTACTAAAATATAGTACAAATATTGTGTTGAAATATTATTGTAAACATTATACTGTAAAACTACGGTGTATTGTGAAAACGAGTTTCTGGCTCTGCAACTATGAGTCCCAGCATAAGCACATATCGCATTGAGCCAATATTCTTCTTGCAAGATAGACTTTGGGAACTTGAACCTCTCTATGTACAAATCCCTCTAGACCAGATATGGCCATTAAGTCCATGTGACTGAATACACAAAAGGCCTAAGTCTAATCCTACGTTTTTTAAATAAGTAGCAGCAAGGGGAGGCCACAAGCTACTTAGCGATTCTATTTGCTGCTTCTGGCCGTTGAGCTGCGATCCCTTGTGATTTTGCTAAATCGCAGCTTACTTCCTTCAAAGCCTTTGATCTTATGCGGCCGCAAGAAAGTCTAGATCACTATTTTAATGTTATGTTCACCCTTCCATCAAGCCCGTAATTGCTTAAACCGAGCCGCAGCTTACTTACACCAAAAAGGTCCCTCAACACTCTTAATTACAAAAAGTAGCACCAATTAGGCAAAATATAAAAGCCATCCTGTAACTTTATTAGAATTGAAAGTGATTTTAGGTCTTAGAATTAGTAGCACAACATTCCCCTACTCTCAAATTGGCATATAAAAAAAGTACGGTAGTTATTTTGGACGATCTGCAAATTTGAGAATATTGCGCTTTTAATTCTAAGACCTAACATCACTTTCTCTTTTTTAATAAAAGTACAGGATGGCTTTTTTATTTGCTTTATGAAGTGCTACGTATTGACAGGAAGACTTACGTCCTGGAATGACCTCCAAACCTGTGACTCGTTATTCGCGGCCGCAAGACCATGACTCGTGGTCACGGCTGCAAACTTGGAGCACTATAAATGCAAGTATAAATTCAAGACCGCACTGTAGATGATGGGGTACACAATGGGTGACATGAGGATTAAAGGGACAACATTCTCAAGATGGCACATCGCCACAATACTTGATTTCACATTTAATTTATGTCCGATGATTAACCACCAAGCCCGTAACTCGTTATTCAAATGTGAAATAAAGTATTGTATTGTGGTGATGTGCCAGCTTGAGAATGTTGTCCCTTTAATCCCCATGTCACCCATTGTGTACCCCATCATTTACAGGGCTGTGTTGAATTTATATTTGCATTTACATTTCTCAGATTGCATCCTTGAAAATACGAGTTACAGCCTTGTGGCTGCGATCATGTTGCAGCACCGAAGTGCCTATGGCCGATGCACCATTACTGCTTATTTGTTATTTAACAAAAATTGACGCTGAAAAATAGACTTGGTCCATGAAGTCAAACCTTTTGCGGTCCCCTCTGATTCTTGCATTGTAAAAAAAAAACACTTTAGATGACATTTATCTTCTGATAAACCCACCATAAGTTTATTTCCTTTGCGATCGGCTGTAAGAGGGACCTCCTTGCGGCGCCGCACATACCAACGTAGACGTAGCGCTACGCAGGGCCATAAGCCCATCACAAGGAATTGCAGAGTTGTGGCCCCGAATTTTAGAATGAGGCCCCAGGTCTGGATCCACAAGATCCAATACGTTTTTAATCTGATTTTCAGTTGTTAGCCGGTCTGACTTGTTATATTTGTCTAGGAAAAGGATGGATTAACTGTCAGCAGTATGCCAAATAAGCCAAGATCAACATTTAAGCTGGAAGTCCTCCAATACCTATCATAAACTATGCAAGCACACAAAAGAATTAGATAGAGTTAAATATAATGTACTACTAGTACAGTTAGAAGTGAGAATATCACCGAACTATCTAATTTACATGTCTTACCCTAGAATGGGTTTTTGTATTTAATTTATCTGATTGGTTGAAATCTGGCATTGCAGGCTTCTTACTGTAAACCAGAAAGGGATAGAAAAAATAAGTGGACCTGACTATTTCTTTACTGCATGGTTTCCTTTATTCTCCTCAGCTGAAAGGATTTTTTTTTTAATTATTGGGGCATAAGTTTCACAACTACAATATCGTCAAAGCACGTTGATAAATGAAAATGCATGACTTTCTTGAATGAGCGATGTTAATGAATTTTTTTTTTATAGTTTGGTGGTAAAGATTTAAGAGAAGAAGATCAAACTGCGGAAAGTATAAAGAATCAAATGACTGTTCAGGAGTGGGAAAAAGTATTTGAAATGAGCCAAGATAAAACTCTTTATCACAACCTGTGTACTAGCCTTTTCCCCACTATACATGGTAAGTAAATTATTTTGTATGTAAACATACATTTTTCATGGAAATGTAAACGAATTCTAATTTTCTGATACTGAAACTGTTATAATTTTATACTATTCTATAGGCTGAGACACTTGGGGGTTTATATAGATTCACTAGATACAAACTTCTGATGACTTGCCATACATACTGTTTACATAGATCTTACCAACCACTGAAGTAGATTTGAATGGTGGGTGAATCTCCTTCATGACATAGGGCCCTGATTGCTTCCTTCAGCAAATCTGCACCTTAAACTGAATGATGGCAATTCTTGATTCAGTATTTGTAGTTACATTCTATGCCAATAAATGAGCTAACCAGGTGCTATGGCAAGGCTGTCACAAGCACTATGTCATCACACAGAAAGTAACCTCTGCCATTAAAACACCCAGTAAACACCTGTTACAGTAAAAATCTAAAGAAACTACTTCACATTCACCTCTAATGACGACATACCATACGGCTCAAAAAGAAATAATCAAAAATATTAATGATTTACAGCCACTACGAACAGAGGGCACCGAATACAAACATATATTTCACCAAGCCTCCCGTTCTTGTATTTAGACTGCCACCAAACCTGAAACAAAATTGGTCAGCAGAAGATTAGCCAATGAACAGACCAACAGAGAAAATTGTACTAAACCTTGCAATAAAATTTTCTACAGAATTTGTCAACACATCTGAGGTTTTAGGTCTCATTATGCATGGCGGCTTCCTCTTTACAGAGGGTCGTATTCATGCATATCCTCCAATGTGGTTTACATAATACAATGTACTCTGTGAAAGGGGCTGTTATGTTGGAGAAAACAAAGTCTACACAGACTTTCCATCAAAAAGATAACCTTTTTTAATACAAAAGATACCGGACATCAAATTGACTGGGCACTTCTATCTCTCTATTCCACTTTCCACCTATTCTTTGTTTTTCACATTTTTTTCAATATATTGAATATTTAATATTTGACGACCCGATTTCAAACATTGTCTATAGAAACGCATGCTTGACCTATAATACTTGTCTATTCTAATCTCTGTCCTGTAACTTTTAGATTTTTTTTTCCCTTTTTGTTCAGTGTTGCTTGCTTGATAAGGAGAGGTGCATCTCTCCAAACTAATCATTTCAATACATATATGTCCAGTAAAAAAGCTATCCCTTTATATTGCAATACTCTGGTTATTTATCTAGATTACTGGACACTCGCGGCTAAAGTCAACACACATTTTATTTTATTTTAAATGAAAGAAGTCAATTTAATATAAGGTTTTCTAATTTTAAATAACGGAGATAATTTTAAATGATTAGGGGCCTTACTATTGCTATTGTACATAAAAACCTGCCTACTTAATTCTGTTAATTTTGTTATTTCAAATTGAAAATATTTATTTTATTTATATTGTGCTTCTCCAATAAGGCTTTCAAACAATTATTTGATGCAGAGTGCTTTGTGATGCCGGAATCACTTAATAAAATAACTTTCTTTAACATTAAAGGGAATGATGAAATTAAAAGAGGTGTTTTACTTATGCTATTTGGTGGAGTTCCAAAGACTACTATGGAAGGTACTTCTCTGAGAGGTGATATCAATGTGTGCATTGTTGGAGATCCCAGCACATCCAAAAGCCAATTTCTAAAGTAAGAATTTAAATTCTTTTAAGTTCATGTGAGTTTACAAATAAGTAATATTGGGGCAGATAATCTGAACAAACTGTCCAACTGTCTTAATTTTGTCTTTGATAATTAAGACCCCCATGCTAATTGAGTGGTATAATTTGTGGTATACCCGTAAATCTGCTGCGGGAGCTTTTTTTCCCTACATTACACAATTTATATATACCATTTTTTTTTTTTTTTTTTTACAGCAGTGGGTCCACATTCATTAATCCTGCCTTATCCCCAAATAGATTTCAGTGTGGAAAGTATCCAAACAAAGCTGTACAAATGATAAACTGTTCTAGGAACTAATAGAAAATGAGAGCATCAGGATGATTATAATGAGTGATAACAAGTGCTCGAACTACACCAAGAGACACTGTGTGGGTGTATTATATGTATATCTATATATCATATGTGTGTGTGAAGGGCTTATATCGCTCTTTTGCCCACTATAATGATTGTTGTGGACTTTATGAGTAGGTAGTTTACCCCAACACAAGCTGGGATCCTGCCCCATGCTGATGATGGGCAGTAACCTTGAAATGGCTGTCTGTGGGTAGGATTCCCAGCTTGTGTATAATCCAACCTTGGCTTTGCAAAAAATCTGTGTAATGCAGCGGACATTAACTTAAAGGAAGCCATGTTTAAAATGGTCATGGATTGAAGAACTAAGCATTTGTGGGCACATTTGCATGTCGCTGCTCAGCTTCCCAGAATGCAGTGTAATAACTGTATTTCTCTGAATTCTGAGCAGGAAACTGTTTTTTTTTTTATACTTGTTTTAGACCTTCAAACGTGAAAACAAATGTGGTGTGTGTGTATATATGAAATAGTACATCTGTTTTCACATTTGAAGGTCTAAAACAATTAATTTTTGTTAACTGTATTTCTTTGAATTCTGAGCAGTAAATTTTTTATTACACTGCATTCTGGGAAGCTGTGCTCTTCAATCCATAGCCATTCTCAAACATGGCTTCCTTTTAAGCTTGTGTGTGTATATATTACACAAATACATACAGCTATACCTCAATTAACACTGTAGATAGGTTCCAGGCAATAGGAGTGTTAAGAGAAAAAACAGCTCTAGACGTGGCACTTTTACATGGGGAAGATCAATTTTAAACTTTTTTTTTTTTGGGGGGGGGGGGTTATATGGACTTTAAAGAAACCTCAAACATAACACTAACCCAAACTGACCATTAGCAGAAATATAAACTTTAAATTATTGATGTTGAAACTTCTGGCTCATCCTGGATTCTGTTTTCTTGTGTGTTTTTTTTTTTTCAGTGAAATATTTATTTTGTACTATAATTCTCTTGCAGGCACGTTGAAGAATTTAGCCCCCGAGCAGTATACACTAGTGGAAAAGCAAGCAGTGCTGC
>CM050166.1:268421569-268549069 GCA_027410445.1 Discoglossus pictus | reverse complement strand
TTTGACTAGCTTTTAGAAATTGGAAATAACCTTGACAGTTTGCAATCTAATCCTATATAGCCATTAAAAGATATGCAAAATGTTTGCATTCTCCTCCGGTACAATTGGTTGATAAAATTTGTTCTTTGTTTTTCTTATTGCATTTAACAAACTACAATCTTATGTAGTCATGATAGCTGTTGTCCACCACAAACTTTGGAAAAAAAATTGGCTTATATTCTGAGCAGTAATTTTGGGATTTATAGGAAAATAAAAATGTTCAGCATTATTTAACCTATGTTTCTCAGCATATTAGGAACCCAAGATCTAGGCTACTAATGTTTTCAAACTCTTTAAATTACTATGAAGAAAATTTGGAAGAAGACCATATTTTTTATTTTTTTTGTTTATCATACAGAACTGCTTTTATTTTTTGACAAGTGAAGAAATTGTTTACTGCCTTGAATGACATAACACTTTCTTCTAATTTGCATGTTTCTATATTTCTGGATAGCTTTTCATGGAAATTAATCTGAAAGGGTCAGGTTTACTCCATGCTGCAGCTAAACTTCTTAACATGCTTACTCTCATTGTTTTGTCTTCTGGGTATAATAATTCAGTCCTATCATTTTTAGGTAACTGATTATGCAATTGCACGTAGGATAGTTGATTTACATGCTAGAAATGAGGAATCTATAGAAAGAGTTTACTCCATTGAAGATATTCAGAGGTATTTGCTGTTTGCTCGTCAATTTCAACCAAAAGTGAGTTTTTTTTTTTCTCTATTTTTCTTTTTTGCTGTTTTACACTCTAAACCATTACTACCATAAAAGCTATTTAAAATCTATGCAACAACATATAAGTCTTTTTTAGGTCTATGTAGATCCTGTTGCGGTTTTAAAATAAGTATATTTGTTTTATAGTCATGTCAGCAGCAAGCAAAACAATCCACTTTTAAAATAGATGTAAAAGTACTGTCTGTGTAGTAACATTATAAAGGAGTCGCCCCTATTGGTTATCCTTATGATTCACTCTCACCTAATTCGGTCCACCCGTATGGCATTTTAATTTTACAGGCAATGTGAAAGCTTTTCACAAAAGATTACATTTAAGTGGGAGCTCATTTAGTGGTTTGTCTCAGGTGATAAATGTAGAACATATCCACCTATTGATTTGTGTTTATTTTTGATCACACATTTTATTTGTATTGCAATAATACATTATAGTAACCATTAAGATAATTTGTTCTAATAAAGTATAGAAATAATAAAGTTTGTGTGCACTACAATGTTTACAAATATAACTACTTTATAAGTGGATTCTGTTTTAACTCATGAAATGGTATCTGGTATCTACTACTAAAAAATTATTTCTAAAATGTGTGTAAATTTGGACAAAACTAGAGCAAATTTTCTAAATTCGAATGGTTGTTGTTCAGTAGTGTCAGATTCTCTATGACCCTATGGACAACAGCATGCCAGACACATCCTGTGTCTGGTTGTGCTCATCCATAAAGTTTTAATGGCAAAGATACTGGAGAGGGTTGCCAGTTGCTTCTCCAGAAGACTGTGATTTGTCTGACCTCTCAGACGTGCCCATCTTGGGTGACCCTAAATGGTATAGCTCACTGCTCCACTGAGGTACACAAGCCCCTTCACCACAAGGTAGCAATCCAGAAGGGGACCTGCCTTTATAGCCCTCCATTATATATATATATATATATATATATATATATATATATATATATATATATATATATATATATATATATATATATATATATAAATATATATAATTTTTTTTTTTTTAAGCTATTCTTGAATCTATTCCTCTTACTATTATGAAAAACTCTGATTATATAGTTCATGGAAACAGTGTTAAACATAGAAGTAAAGGGCCTAATATTGGGTTATTTAGTTTATATGTTGCTTCTATTTTATACCATACTGCTAGAGTATCTTGTATAACTGGGTTTTCTATTTTGGGTCCAGATTAAAAAAAAAGTGTAAATCTAAAGTACAGTCCCCATGTTCAGGATTTTAATGCCAACCTATGATATTCACTAATTTGAATACCTGAAAATATGAACCTTTTTACTATAAACTAGGATAGTTTGCTTCATATCTTATGTTCATGTAAATGCCAAAATATTTTTTTTTCATCTTTACATTTCTATATAATATTTCTAACTTTTTTTTTTTTTTTTTTTAATCCTGAAACCCAATCGAATTTATCAAATTCTTTTTGTAGATTGACAAATTATATTAAAGGATTGGATAAAAAGAGAAGAATATAATATATATCATGTTTATATTTAGTTCCAATAATTTTATTGTCATTGATATATTGTATTGTTTTACTGTATTAGCAAAGCATTAGCAAGAAGGAACAGCCTTGTGCCATTTGTAATGCTGATGTAATCTTCATACAAGCCAGGAAGCCTAATTCTTGCTTTTGTATGACTGACTATATGTAGCCTGCATGCCATCTTATATAATATTTTGGGAGGCCAAAATGTTTGTTAATACCATATTAACACTATCAAAAAATCTAAATATAGAACTACCAAATCTTGTATAGTTTTATTTGCCAAGTATGTGGATCACAGTAAAAATATATATTTTTTTGTAAATGGGTTTAATCCCTTTGTAAACGAATTTAACAAAAAATAATATATATATTGATTGATATAGACCCATGACTTTTTGGGAATGATTGATGTGTTGGGTTTTAGGATAAGAGATTATAATTTACTCATAAAATAAAGATTTCCTTAATAGAAATTAGATTATGATAAATTATGTTTATTTTATGGGGCTATAACCCTATTCCATGAGTATCTGTCGATTTTATGAGTAAATACTGTATGTGCCTTATTACCATTGCTGATATTTAGCTTTAAACTTCTGTAAATTTCTAAAGTATTTTAATTTGAGGTATTCTTAGAAGCACAAATAAGTTAGAAGAGATTTTCCTGAATACGTTAAGAGCTCAGTCATTCATTTCCTCAATTTATTCCAGGTTTGTATTTTTTTTTTCTATTTGCAAGATTAACCTAATTACATTTTAAATGTCCCAAACAATGGCTTTGTAAGCATATATATATGAATTGTCATTGTTATTTTTGATGGTTGTTCCCATTCTACATTTGTTCTACATTAGATGCCAGGCATTTTAAATAGAAAAAAAATAATCTAATAGACCTTCACAAATAATATCCTAGGTGCATTTATTGAATACTATATGATCCGAAAACAAATCGCCGCTAGAAAATGTTTAAAAATGTATAGATTTAATAATAATCCTGTATACTAGAACACTGATATGTCAATGGGGGAGTAGAGAGTATGGTATGTATGGTATGTATGATCGTATATACTCGAGTATAAGCAGAGTTTTTCAGCCCTTAATTTTTTTAAGGCTGAAAAGGGCCCCCTCGGCTTATACTAGTCACTCTCCCCCCTTGTCTCTCTAACCTGCCTCCTCATTCTATACCCCTCTAAATACCTCCCCCTCTCCCCTCACTTACCTCCACCTGCTCCTCCTTCCTGCGTTGGCACCCGGCATATGCTAATGACGTGACGTTACATGCGCGCCACGTCATTAGCATTGGCCGGGTCAAGACGCAGGAAGGAGCGCGGAGGAGCCGATGGAGGTAAGAGAGGGGGAGGTATTAAGCGGGGTAAAGGGAGGAGGGGGGGTTTAGGATGAGGGGTAAAGTGAGGATGGGGGGGTTTAGGATGATGATCGGGGTTGAGGACTAGGATGGGGGGGTTGAGGAGGGAGGATGGGGGGGTTGAGGAGGGAGGATGGGGGGGTTGAGGAGGGAGGATGGGGGGGTTGAGGAGGGAGGATGGGGGGGTTGAGGAGGGAGGTTGAGGGGGAGGAGGAGGGAGGTTGAGGAGTGGGGTTTTAGGATGGGGGGGGAGAGACACAGGGGGCAGCACATTTCCCACCCTCGGCTTATACTAGAGTCACTCATTTTTCCCAGTATTTTGTGGTAAAATAGGTGCCTCGGCTTATACTCAGGTCGGCTTATACTAGAGTATATACAGTATATATCCCTACTCTCCATGAATAATTTTGGGTGAACACCCCTACATTAATTAATATAAAACGAAACAAGACAATCCTCATATATCAGGATAACCTAATAACCCTGAAAAAAATCAGGATAAACTGATAATCATAGGTATTGTCAGGATTTGTAATAAAAAAAAAAGATATAAAGTGCTGTTTTAAACATTAAAAAAAAACTAGAGGCAGAGTTATAATTACTGTTCTTATAGAGATATAGGCATATCAATAAACTGTAACAGGACAATTAATGGTGCACTGATAATGGGGGAAAAAAACATATAGCAAGACAAAAAACAATGATACTTGCGATTCTCATTCCAACTTGCACCTTTGAAAACCTTTGCCTGTTCAAGAAAAGCCTAAACATTTTTATCCAGTGCGCTCTGCCTCTAAACTATGAATTGCAAATGCCAACGGGCCGTTTCGTCCATCTCGTGGACTTTTTCTGAGGCTGTACTGTATGGCTTTTACTCCTGGCGTTTTAAAGGCCTTTAACTTCCAGGTTTGCGTGATTGCGTCTTGACGTTACATCGTGACGTCATTCACTACAGCTGCGTAATGACATACTACGCTTATCAATGTCCTCCAAATATTTAAAACTTTATTCGAACTTGAACATCACAATACTTGCGTTTGCGTATTGACGCCACGATTATTCAAACTGCTACTAACTTTATCAAATTTGTTCAAAAAATCCTCTAATTTCCAAAGATACTTTATTTTATAACCTAGGCATTACTGGGCATAAACCCCTTACTTCTCATATCCATAACTATATATTATTCATGAACTGATCACCTGATTTATATTTATAAACAGGATGGATTTTTTTTTTAGAATATATCTTTATATATATATATATTGCCTTTCAAAAGATATATAATTTTAGATGGCTTAATTTGAAGCATATTGTTCAGAATAAATGAATCTATTTAAAATAGCATAGTGTCCTAAAAGTATTCAATTTTAAATAGTTTAGTGTGAAAATTGTTTGTGCTATATGTGCTAGTTTTTTTTTTTTTTTCTTCTGTATTGTGGTCCACAAAACTTATTTGGTTGTATGTATGTGCAAGCTCTGCAATGCCGACCTATAAAAAGGCCCTTAGTGTTTGTTAGTCAGTTTGGGGTTGATTCTTTGGAGTTAAATAAACTTTTTACCGAAGAATCTTTTAAATTGTTTCTCCTATATGTTACATAGGGTTCAGGTGTTAAAGAAATATTTGTACATCCCTCAGATATTTTATAATATGTTCTTGATAGATCTCCAATCCTCACCGGAAGTCGTCATACAGCATATTATTGTCAGATTCTTCTTGTTCTTGATTTTCTCTTAGTTCATTTTCGTTCTTATATAGTAGAACTTGTCATTCACTTTGGAGTACCTTTTTATCGGCTCTTTTTAGTATGCGGTTTGGATAGCCACGTTATTTGAATATTTTACGTAGATCTTTTGCCTGTTCTTTAAAATCATCCATATTATTGCAATTTTGTTTCAAACGAAGGTATTGGCCTTTTTGGTATTCCAGTCTTTTGTGCAAAAGGATGCTGGCTGCTCCAATGAAGAGCATTTGAGGCTGTGTTTATTGAAATTCAAATTAAACTAGAAATTATTTTCTTTTTAATAATCTCACAATGAATATATTGAAGTTCATTTCTGTTATCCATTCTCAAAAAATATTCCACAGCCGCAATGCCTTTTTCATGCAGTATACTCAAATAGAGTTGCTCCACATCTATCGTAATGAGTATGGTCTCTCTTGGTAGTGTGATGTCTTTTCAGAACATACAAGTAGCCTGTAAATAGGAAGGAAGTGTTTTCACTGTGTCTTTCAAATGTTCATCAATGAACTTACTTATTTTCTCAGTTAAACAATTATTGCTGGAAATAATTGGACGGCCTGAAACCAGTTTAATCTGTTTATGGACTTTAGGGAGTGTATAAAATGTTGCTGTGATATATTTTGGTAACAAAAAATCATAACAAGTAGATTAATCAATTAATTTCCTGTCTTTTGCATAGCAAAGAATTGCCTGCAATTCTTTTCTAAATTCCAGCGTTGGATTATACGTTAATTTCTTGTATGTTGTGCTATCGGATGATAGATTATCTCAAAATGTATAATCTATCTCATTCATAACAACATTTCCTCCCTTGTCTACAGGTTTTATGATGGTATTGCTATCTTTGAGTTTTTAGCGCTATTTTTTTTTTCTTGTATATTTTACGTTTTGCTTTGACTTCTTAAGTTTCTTGCTTGGATCACTTTCTGCAAGTGCTTTTAGTTCTTTCTCTACCATGTCCAGAAAAAATGGTATATTACTGAATGCATTTAAGTCTGGTGTAAATTTACTCTTTTTTTTAATTTATTTTTTTACGCCTTGTTAAAGCCTTATCTGGTGGTAGTTCCTCTTGTTCCTTTAAAAGCGCCATTAGAACTCGGAAGGCTTCCTTTTTTTTTTTTTATCTATGCCCAGCAAATTCAATTCTCTTTCCTCTTTATTAACAAACCACGTTTTCAATGCCTGTTTCCTGTCAAAAAGATTAATGTCCTTGATATTGTTGAAAATATTTGAATTGCTTTTAGAATGGTCTTGTGTGCTTTGTTTAATTTAAAATCCGACAGATTAATAATATTTGTTTCCTCAGATGTTGTCTCGCCTAGTTCCCTGAATGGGATTCTCCGCTTATTGTCCCTTGTTTGATCTAATACATTTTTCTTTTTCTGAGGATCTTTTTATCAATTTAATCCAATTCTTTTTTTTATCTTTTTTTTGTCTTTTTTTCACAATACTTTTGCCTATTTGCCTTTCCTTCTTGAGATCCTAATTGACCTGTCAATGTTAATCGTCGTTGTCTCTCCTGTTTCTTTGTCTGGTGCTTTGCCAATTCTTTCGGGCGTGCTCCTTGGATAAAAAATTATGGTATTCTAAGGTTGTCTGGTTAGAATTTGAATTTGCTCTTGTTTTCGGGCCCTGGCATGTTGACTAACTGAATTTGAAATTCCCCCTTTCTGTAATGTTCACTCCTTGTTCCTCTCTATCGGATACCTCAGATACGGAGGAGCTTATTTCCCCTTTATAAATTTCTCAAACCTTCAGTTAGAAAACATCAAACTCTGTCCACTTCATAATCCTTTGAGTCTCTCATGAATTTCCTCTGTTTCCTTGATATTAATTATTTTTTAAATTTGTCAATGTTGTCACAATCTGCTTCTTCAAGGGGGCTTGATATGAACCTAGTTCAAACCTACCCCAGCAGAATCATGTAGTTCCTGTTCACTGTGGTACAAAAGATGGCTTCTGAAGAGGTACAGGCAGAGAATACTGGATCCAGGTTACTTAGTGGCCCATGGCAAGACCACTCCCCAAGTCAGGATACAACACACAGAAATATTCTTGCATCTCATTTATGTGAAAACTATATCTCAACCTTTATTGAATGATCAAAACATCATATTTATACTCTCCAATACCACCCCCTTGTGTATATTTGTGATGTCAGCCCATCTGGCTTGCAACCTTGGATGGTCTGCAGCTAACTTCTAATGCAGAGCATTTCTACCAATTCCACATATGTTCTATATAACATTTCCCTCTTATAATATATTATAACTAGGCTACATAATAACCATGTACAGGCAACAAATAACCACACAATAACACATAATCCCAATGTAACAATGTCATGCTCCTTTGGACATATTCAGACATTACTGACAATATGAGTCCTTAAACAATTAAATCATGGCAGCTGTGATCTATTTTTTTATTTAAATCTTCATACTCTTGTATGCCTTAGAATTTTTCCATGAGATGGACGAAACGGCCCGTTGGCATTTGGAATTCATAGTTTAGAGGCTGAGCGCACTGGATAAAAATGTTTAGGCTTTTCTTGAACAGGCAAAGGTTTTCAAAGGTGCAAGTTGGAATGAGAATCGCAAGTATCATTGTTTTTTGTCTTGCTATATTTTCCATTATCAGTGCACCATTAATTGTCCTGTTACAGTTTATTGATATGCCTATAACTTTATAAGAACAGTGATTATAATTCTGCCTCTAGTTTTTTGTTTTCAATGTTTAAAATGGCACTTTATATTTTTTAATTACAAATCCTGACCATACCTATTCTGTTTATCCTGAATTTTTCAGGGTTATTAGGTTATCCTAATATGAGGATTGTCTTGTTTCGTCTTATATTGATTAATGTAGGGGTGTTCACCCATAATTATTCATTGAGAGTATGGATATATATATATATTCTATACTCCCCCATTGACATATCAGTTTTCAGGTATACATGATTATTATTAGATCTATACATTTTTAAACATTTTCTAGCAGCGTTTTTTTTCTGGATTTCTGTAATTACTTCAGCATTCTATCTTGGTAGGTGCGAACAAGTGCCTTGACAGCTCTATTCACCTCCCACAGTGTCATTGGAGTCTACGTGAGCACCCCTAGTGCCGTACTTGGCAGCTCATGCAGAGAAACCCCTGAACGTGACTATCTAATTTCAAGTTAATCAGACCAGCCTTAAAGTAATACCAACTTGTATGTTATTTAGAACAATAACCATTATTCCCATCTTGTTTCTCCATTCATATCGGAGTGTCCATTATCCCCCAGCTCTTTCCCTAATGTACTGAACCGCTTACAACTGAGTACCTTGTAACTGATAACCCCCCTTCCCCAGGAATTCCGGTAATATACTTTAATAAACTTCCTGGGGAAAATGCAACAATTCAGTACCAAACATGACTGGGTACCACCTTTTACATCAATAAATTCACACACACCATAATAACTCTGATTAAATATGGTGTCCCTCTCCATTAATAACATAGCTTACCCACACAACCTGGCACAAAATAACAATAATATGGCTGTCAAAATTTTAAATGTCCAGGCTTTGAGGACCTGATCCTGGAGAAGTAAGAAGGAGCATCAATAGTCCATGTTTGTGCAGGGCCCCAAAAAGTCTCCCCCCCCCCCCCCCCCCCCCCCCCGGACATCACAATTTTGATTAATAAAATGGTTTCAGTTTGTACTTGCATAATCTATGTGTATGTGTTATTTTGGGGGAAATAATCCTTGCTTTGGGTTACTGTTGCTGAACCTACCTGGGGGGATAGCATTGATCGGTTACTGCATCACTGTGCTTTTAATGCTTCTGGAGGATATTATCTTGGTTCTGGTCCTATTCCTGCTAACAGGGATACCAAAAGACCCCTAAGAAGTAATATGGGGTGGTTTACGATACAGATCTCACCCCTTCCCCCATTATAACCTGTATTAAAGAAATATACCCTATATAAGGAGTGTCCAAGTTTGGTCCTGGCAACTGCACACACTCACCTAGGTGCAGCAGGGATATCCTCAAATCCAGGCATATCACATATCTGAATATGTTGATTACCTATGCACAGAAAACAAATTCTCAATCCAGGCCTGTGTGCAGTCCACCAGGACAGAACTTTGAAACCCCTTCCATACATAATCCACCTAACTAGTAAGAAAATTATAGTCCCAATCTGATTATATAGTCCTTATCTGTCTATTCTTCTTTACAGTGTATATATAAAGGTATCACCTGACCCACTTTATTTTCAAGAAACAAGGAGACATGTGCAACATTATTGACGGTTGCAAAGTAAAAAAAAGGACATTTTTAAATTTTGAAAACAAAAATATATATTTATTGAACTATTGTTAGGGTTTTTCCTCGATTTTATAGCTGTTTATACTTGGGGAACATTAGTTGTGACTGTAATTATTTGTCTCCTCTACAAACAATATTCTTCTTTTGGGATTATTTTATTTTGTCTTTGTTTACTACAATGCTTCATACAAAACTTGAAATGTTTGCAAATTTGGGGATTTCCTTCTTTATTTCTTCTAAGATAACCCTACTAATTACCATGGTACCTCCTTCTACCCTGCATTTGGACATATACACAGGTCACCTGCTTTATTTTTAGGTATTAAAATTATATATTTACTCTTTAAGATAACAAAGGAAGCAGAAGAATTCATTGTGGAGCAGTATCGCAAGCTAAGGCAGCGTGATGGTAGTGGAATAGCAAAATCATCTTGGAGGATTACAGTGAGACAGCTTGAAAGTATGATCAGACTATCTGAAAGCATGGCTCGAATGCACTGCTCAGATGAGGTAAATAAACATTCTCATCTGGCAACTTTTTTAAATACCCTCAAACATTAACGGAACATCAAAAGCATTTTTTTACTTTGCTGCATTTTAAAGTACAGTATATAGGTCACTGTTTGAATACTTTTTTTTTTTTTTTCCTGCTTTGAGAGCATTGTTTGGGAAGAAAAAAAAAGAAGAAAATATTCCTCTGGGCTTGCGCCTGTCCGCCAATGAGCACATAAATACGGTCATAGATGTCTGCCAATAAAATGTAATGATATATGTTTATGTAAATTTCCTGTTTCACTTTTTGTTTTAAACTTTTCATGCATACTTGTTTTAGATGCATAAAAAAAGAATTGTGTTCTTTGTCCCTTTTTATTATGCCTAATGAGCATAAATACAAGATGCTTAACTTACTGAAATATTATGCCT
This sequence comes from Discoglossus pictus, assembly GCA_027410445.1. NCBI lineage: Eukaryota > Metazoa > Chordata > Amphibia > Anura > Alytidae > Discoglossus > Discoglossus pictus. Next base: position 268,538,427 of record CM050166.1, on the reverse strand, counting down.
GTGCAGTTCCCTTTAAAACTCTTATAAAACAGGTGGCTTTTTGTGTGATATGCCTCATTCTATTATCCCATCCAAATGTATGCACCGAAATTTAGATTTGTAGGGTCAGTTCCATTATGTAATATACTGAAGGATAGTTGTAGGTATTGCAAGCTCCAATGATTTTACTTGGTGATTTTATATATTCACAATTTTCATAGAGTACAATATATTTCAGAACCATTTTGTGAAGCAAACTATGTGTAATTTGAGATCTACATGTTTTAAGTGGACTTAATTTTATTGTGTACAATCTAAATTTACTTCACTTCTTAGAAGCCCCCTGAATGACCACTTTCTCACCATCTGGAACCTCCCTTCCTCTTCTATTTTATACATGGTGTCATTTTTTATTTTGAATTGTATTCCATTGTTGCAGCTGGTTGCATCATGTAGCATAAAATCATTAAAAGAAAGGAGCGTGTGTTAGGTACTGCATTAACTGCAATAAGATATAATTGATGGACTTTATAATATGGTGTCAGGCTAAGCATAGATCTGGTTCTAGACCAAGAATGCTCCAGTGCCCCTACTGTTATTGGTTTGGTTGAACAGACGTACCATACCTTTTTAAGTGAAGTGTTTTCCTTTCCTACTTGCATTCTGTAACCACAGCTACTTTTCTTCCCATGTGAGTATCTGGTATCAATATAATTTTACCTCTACCGGAATCTTGAGTCATTTATTTAATCAAGAATATTGTCAACTTATTTGGGTATCTAGGCTTTCTCACAGTCTACATTTAATGTGGTGGTAGGTGTGCTATCTGAAGAGAAATCTATCACCCTCAGAGTTGAATACATAACAAGCACCTGGTCAATTACTGCTTCATCAATTTTATTTATACACATTTATATAGTACTCTTAGCCCAAGTACTTTACTTTCTTAAGTTATGCTATATATTACTCATTTATACAAAAGTGTGATCACTGTAAAGTGAGATTTGGTTTGTTGCTAGCTATAGTAATCAATAGAAAAACAAATACCTCAATTTCTTTATTAGTCTTTATTTTATAGAGACGCATAAATTACAGTTAACTCTTAATAATGTAATCTGTATCAACCAACCAAAATGTAGCACCAAAGAACATTTCTTTGCCATTCTCCAAAAACCATTGTTTTCAGTTGCTGGGTCCTTAACTAACCCTGGCCTATATATGAAATTATTTTACAATTAAGATTGCCAACTGTTAAGTAGTATCTTTTTGCTTTAGGTTCAACCAAAGCATGTCAAAGAAGCGTTTAGGCTTCTAAACAAATCGATAATTCGTGTTGATACACCAGATGTCAGTTTTGATGCAGGAGAAGATGAAAAGAATGTAGAAGGTAAGAATGATCTAATATTTTAAAGGGAATCGCAAAAAACAAAAACAAAAAAACACTCCATGAAATGGATATCAAACTTACATTTCCCTTTTACGAAGCACCCAGACTAACAGAAGAGAACGGGAAGACTCCAGAAAGTGATCATCTGTTTTAATTTGTCTTAATCTCTGTCTTTACATATTACATATTAGAATTATAGACATTTTTATGTTTAATGTTAGTCACTGTATATATGGATTTAGTGCAAACATATTGCAAAGGTGATAATCATGTAAAATATAGTTGTAGTTTTCATCAGTTTCAATTGCATTTTTTCATCCAAACATTGCCCTTTTATAGTGTTCTTTGCATAATCAGATATTTGCACACTTGAAGACACATACATTGTATATTTTGACGTAAATCTCAAAATGCATACAAGACCCTCAACTGAGAAGTAATACTGTGTAACTATAAAAATTAGCAGTCTTCCTTCCTCCAATGTAATTGAAATACATTTTGCATCCTATAATCAGAAACATATTCCTGCACTGCTTAATGAGAATATGCTTTAATCCGATAATGTTTTGCTACATTGAATGCTCTGTGCATGGTATAAATCCTCCAAAAAAGGAAGTTAAAAAAAAAGTATACACCGAAGGTGGTGATGTTCCTTGCGTTGTGGGAGAAACAGATTTAGATTTATAGGACTAACAAAGACTGACAAAACAAACATAAATTGTGAATTTAAATTTAAATTTTGAAATCTGCGTTAAAATAACTATGCAAGTAACAAAATAACTAAAACATCCATGCTACATGTCAGCAAGACACAAGTATGGCTTCTGCAACCATGCTACCCACATACATTAAAGCAGGACCTACTTGTTTTTTATATTGGGATGGAAAAAATATATTTCAAATTGGAGGGGAAAAACAAATATAGCATTTCTATATCCTATAGTTAAAAGTAGACAGGGTAATTTGTCACCCAGATCTCAGCAATCGAACAGTTTGCGGTCTCCCTGGTGCTCGGGTTCGGCATGTTGTGGATCGGGTGGATAAATTATTGGGAGGGGCTGGTAATGAACCGGCGGTCTTGGTACACATTGGTACCAATGACAAAGTTAGTGGAAGATGGAGCGTCCTAAAGAATGATTTTAGAGAACTAGGGAATAAGCTTAAAGCAAGGACCTCCAAGGTAGTATTTTCGGAGATACTACCTGTGCCACATGCTAGCCCAGGGAGACAGAAGGATCTTAGGGAAGGTAATACATGGCTAATAATGTGGTGTACTCAGGAGGGGTTTTACAGCTCTGGGCTGACTTCTCACTTCGGTACAATCTCTATAGCAGGGATGTATTGCCCCTTAATGATGAGGGTTTTTTTGTGCTAGTAGATAGGATGGTAGAAAGGCTGGAGAGGTTTTTAATCTAGTAGGTGGGGGGGGGGGGGGAGGGACTATATAGAAGTATTGGGGTAAATAGGGTAGAGTGGGGAAGGAATGAATTAGTTACCCATGGGGGAGGAGAAGGGGGGAGGGTTACAATAGAAAGTAGGGAGATATTAATAGGGGCCTCAAATACAGTGGCAAGCACTTCACAATGGCAGAGCCATAGCAACATAAAGTGTATGCTTCCTAACGCAAGAAGTTTGCCTGGGAAAATGGACGAGCTAGAAATATTAGCAGTACAAGAAAAATGGGGCTTAATAGGCATTACTGAAACATGGTGGGATGAATCTCATGACTGGACTGTTAATCTGGATGGTTATAACCTATTTAGGAAAGATAGGGGAAAAGGTAAAAGAGGAGGAGGGATCTGTCTGTTAAGCCTGAATTTAAGCCTATAGTCAGAGAAGATATTTATGCTGGCACTAACGGCATCATTGAATCTTTGTGGGTTGAGCTAAATAGTGGAGGAGCTAATTCTAAATGCATATTGGTCGGAGTATGCTATAAACCCCCAAATATAGCTGAAAGTGAAGAAATACAATTATTGTTACAGATTGGAAATGCAGCTAAGCATGGGCAAGTTCTAATAATGGGAGACTTTAATTACCCTGAAATAAACTGGATAAATGAGACCAGCAGCTCAGCTAAGGGGAGCAGGTTCTTGAGTACACTCGGGGATCATTATCTGGCCCAGGTAATACAAGTACCTACTAGAAATAAGGGCCATCTTGGATTTAGTCATCACAAGTAATATTGATATAATATCAAATGTTAAAATAGGGGAACCCTTGGAACAGTGATCACAACACTGTTTTTTGTATTCAATCTCAAATTAGACTGAGTTATAAGGGACCAACAAAAACTCTAAATTTTAAAAGGGGTAACTTTAATGGGCTACGGGCAGCAATACTACATATAGACTGGGACAAAGAACTTACAGGAAAAAATACTGAAAATAAATGGACAACATTCAAATCCTTACTAAATAAACATACTCATCGGCATGTACCATGTGGAAATAAAATAAATAGGAGTAAATCACATCCCATGTGGCTTAACAATGACTTAAAGATCATGATGAGGAAAAAGAAACATGCATTTAAATTCTACAAGGAGGGAACAGAGGCAGCTTTATGTGACTATAAGGAAATCAACAAGGCTTGCAAAAGGACTATTATACTGGCTAAAATAGAAAATGAGAAGTCAGTTGCAATGGAAAGTAAGACTAACCCTAAAATAATTTTAAATATATTAATGGGAAGAAGGCCGGGAAGGAAGCTATAGGAACATTATAATGGGACACAGGCCATCTGATAATTAGTGACTAGGAAAAGGCAGATGAGCTAAATAGGTTCTTTTCGACGGTATACACAAGGGAGGTACCAGTGGTTGGGACACCGCAACATAATGGGGCTACACTACCATCACTAAATAATTGGTTAACGCAGGAAGAAATCCAAAAGAGATTGGAGAAAATAAATGTTAATAAAGCCCCAGGTCCTGATGGAATACATCCAAGGGTATTGAGGGAGCTGGGTTCTGTAATAGCCAAACCATTATATCTAATCTTTCAAGACTCACTCACTACAGGGTCTCTACCGGATGACTAGATCCCTTCTTAAATATAGGTATCACCTCTGCTTTTCTCCAGAGCAAATCCGGGGAATTATAGACCAGTGAGCCTCACATCTGTAGTTGGGAAGCTTTTAGAAGGGTTTAGAAGGGACAGAATACAAGAAATATGTCTATTTGAACAAGATCATAGGTAGCAGTCAACATGGATTTATGAAGGATAGGTCATGTCAGACCAATCTAATTCGTTTTTATGAGGAGGTTAGTAGGAACTTGGTTCAGGGCAACTCAGTGGATGTAGTCTTTTTTAGATTTTTCAAAGTCATTTGATACAGTGCCAAATGGAAGACTTGTGAGCAAACTAAGGGATACAGGAATTGCAGTAAATATCTGCTCATGGATCGAGAGCTGGCTAAAAGACAGGAAGCAAAGGGTTGTTGTGAATGGAACATACTCGGATTGGTCTAATGTGATAAGTGGGGTTCCTCAAGATTCAGTATTAGGTCCTCTCCTTTTTAACATATTTATTAATTATATAGAAGTAGGATTCGAAAGTAGTGTCTCCATTTTTGCTGATGACACTAAGTTGTGCAAGGTAATACAGTCAGATAATGATGTACTTTCCCTACAAAGGGATTTGCATAAATTAGAGAAATGGGCGGCTAAATGGCAGATGAGACTTAATACAAATAAATGCAAGGTTATGTATTTGGGAAGGAAAAATAGCCATGCAATCTATAATCTTAATGGAGCAAATCTAGGGGTATCAGATATTGAAAGGCATTTGGGAGTACTAGTGGACCTAGGTAACAGCGCTCAAAGCCAAGCAGCAGCTGCAAAGGCAAGTAAAATATTAGCATGTATTTGGAAGGGTATAGAAGCAAGGGAAGCAAATATAATTCTGCCACTATACAAACCCCTAGTACGCCCTCATTTGGAATATAGATTTCAATTTTGGGCACCACCTCATAAAAAGACATTTTAGAGCTGGAAAAAAGTACAGAGAAGGGCTACACAACTAATGGAATGGAGGGGCTAAGTTATGAAGAAAGACTAACCAAATTAAACTTATTTTCGCTAGAAAGAAGGTGTCTATGAGGGGATATGATTACCTTATTTAAATACATCCAGGGTCAATATAAAGCTTTGTCAAGTGAACTTTTTGTAGCAAGAGATTTTCAACTGACAAGAGGACACCCTTTGAGGTTAGAGGGAAAAAGATTTCACCTTAAACAAAGAAAAGGGTTCTTCACAGTAAGGGTGCTTCAAAAAGGGGTTAGCCTTGAATGCCCTCTTTATTCAAAAATATAACTATCCTAGATAACTAGCGAAGGATTATTGATCCAGGGAGAGATTTGATCGCTGGTTTCTGGGGTCAGGAAGGAATTTTTCTTGTTTTCCCCCTATGAGACAATTGGCAAAGTTTCAATGTTTTTTTTTTTTTTTCTGTTTGCCTTCCTCTGGATCAATTATCAATTAATAATAGTCCACGTTAAAAAGATCAATAGAGATCTAAAAAGGTTGAACTTGATGGACTAACTATTTATTCATTCTCCAATACTATACTATTAATAATTATTTAATCAACAAATTAATGAATAACTAATCCGCATATTGCAGATCAGAGGAGATCTTAACAGGTTGAACTTGATGGACTGAAAGTCTTTTTTTTTCAACCTTAATTGCTATGTAACTATGTATTTTTGCAACTTTTTAATTACTATAAGTCCAAGTTCGCCATTTTTAGCTCTCCGTTGATCTCCTCTGCAATATGCAAATTGGCAAACCAAAAAAACCTTTGCCTTTGTAAAACATTGCCAAATGTCTCAAAAGAGAAAAAATATAATACCTTCTTGACCACAGATACTGGCGATCAATACTCTCCAATTATCTGGATAACCCCGAATTTCATTTTATATTTAAAAATATGTTCAATCCCTTTTTAAAGTTACCGATCAAATCCATTGTCACCACCTCCTTTGGTAGAGAATTACACAGATTTACCACCCTTACCGTGAAGAACTCTTTTTTTTCTTTCTTTGTGCTTAGAAGTAAAAAAATTCCACCATAAAGGATGTCCTTTTTTCTGTTAAAAACCTATTGGTACAAAAAGTTCACTTGACAACCTTTATTGATCCTGGATGTATTTCTATAAGGTAATTATACCCCTCTTAGAAGCCTTTTTTTCCATAGAGAAAATATGATTAGACTTTCTTCATAACTTAGCCCATCCCGTCCCCTTATTAGTTTTGTTGCCCTTCTCTACATAAAAAGGACATTTTAGAGCTGGAAAAAGTGCAGTGTTGACCACAATTGTACTCCATACGCCAAACAGCGTACTAGGGATTTGTATAGTGGCAGAATTATATTGCTTCCCTTGCTTCTATACCCTTCTTAATACATGCTAATATTTTACTTGCTTTTGCAGATGCTGCTTGGCATTGAGCACGGTTACCTAGGTGGTTGTCCATAAGCACTTCCAAATCCCTTTCAATATCTGATACCCCAAGATTTGCTCCATTAAGATTATACATTGCATGGCTATTTTTCCTTCGCAGATGCATAACAACATTTTTCCATATTAAATCTTATCTTCCATTTAGTTGCCCATTGCTCTAATTTATGCAAATCCCTCTGGAGGGAAAGCACATAATTATCTGATTTAATCACCTTGCACAACTTTAATGTATTGACTTAATGTGTGCTGATGACACACAGTCCTACTTCGAAGTCATTAATAAATATGTTAAAAAGGAGAGGACTGAATACCGACACCTGAGGAAATCCCACTTACCATATTAGTCCAATCGGAGTGTTCCCTTTTCCACAACCCTTTGCTTTCGTGCCTTTTTTAGCCAGCTCTAAATCCATGAGCAGATATTTACTGCAATTCCTGTATCCCTTAGTTGACTAAATAGTCTTCCATGTGGCACTAACTAAATCATTTGTAAAAACCAAAAAGACATTTAGCTAACTGGGGACCAACAGAAGTCACCATTCTGGTTTGATATTGAACAATCTTTAATGGGGAAAACCGAATTGCTGGATCTTTTATGGATAGACTCATATAGGGAAAAGACCCTACAAAATGTGTCACCGTGATCTAAAACTAACTTAAAATACTGGGAAGTTGCTAAACCGAAATACAATTTCACAAACAATCCATCTTTAGCATCTACTATACAATCTCGACTAGTGAAATATATATCTAATGAAAGATCAATATGAAAATGATGGGATCTACACTATGTAGCATATTTTTATTGTAAAAATCTGTTAACCTTTTGAGGAACTACAAAAGAGTCATGGTATTTGTCATCATACTGGCTAAAATGTAACTCTGTTTTTCTTTAAAATTGACAATAAAACTACAGTACACACAAGGGCTATGAGCTAACCGGATTTGAAAAAACTAATATCAAAATGCTATAAAATTATATCTTCAAAAAATAAGATGTATAAAACTAATAGAATGGAACGATAGGAACAAGATATTGAAGAGAATTGGAATAAAGCCACAGGGTTTAGGGCCTTCGTTTTTAACAACAAAAGCAATTTGTACATTTATTTCAAACAAGTGCAAAGATGGTACTATGTATAGAGAAATCAATATACCATCTAAATTAGCTCAATTTAATGATCTGGTGTCAAATAGTTGGAAAGAATGTGGCCAAATTGGTACATTCCCACCATAAGTGGTAGAATGTCCCTGAGTTGCAAAAAAATGGTAAAAATAGCAGCCATTGCATAGATACGTTTTATTAAAAAGTCCCAAGGCAGTTTTTCTGCATATTTTACCTAAATAAATTATTCAACTTAGAAATTGATTGTCCATATTTTAATGGTATGTAAAGCAACACGAATTAGAAACTGGAAATCAAATAAAGTACCAAAATGGTCAGAGATAAAACATTTTATTTAACAAAATAGAGATATAAAGGAAAAAAATAATGGAATGGGCACCCCTCCTAAAAGAAAAAGATAAGACATGCAATTTATGGGACAAATACCATTTTTAAAAATAATTGAATTTGACAAAAGCTTAAATATTCTCTTGCTCCCAACTAATTTTAATATTGATGTAAGGAGATAATAAAGATCAGGCAGCATTTTTTAATCTTCTACTAAAGAGATGAAAAGAATCCCAAAAGACTACATCAGAGTTGCCTTGATCCAAGTTCCTACTAACCTCCTCCATATAAACTAATTAGGTTTGTTTGACATGAGCTATCCCTCATAAATCCATATTGACATTTACTTATACAAGAATATGTCTGTCTGAATAAGATTATAATATTCCTTATTAACCATTCTAAAAGCTTTCCCACTACAGAAGTGAAGCTTACTGGTCTATAATTCTCTGGATTTGCTCTTGTTCCCTCTCTGAAAAATTAGATATGATGGTTTGGCTACCAGATATGAAGAAATCCAGATGGCATACCTATATTCAAGATTCACTTAACCCGAAGTACCCTTGGATGTATTCCATCAGAACCTGGGGCTTTATTAACACTTATTTTTCCAACCTCTTATGTACCTCCCTTTTGTATACTGAAGAAAATAACTTGTTCAGCTCAATGACAATTTGTGACCAGGAAAAGGCCGGACTGCCTTTTACACTATTACAGTCTTATATTGTAATGGTCCTATGGCTTCCTTTCCTTCTTTCCATTAATATATTAAAACTTTTTTTATGGTTAATCTTACTCTTCTTTGCAACTAACTTTTCACTTTCCATTTCAGCCAGTCCTCTTGTTTGCATAATTTTTAAAAGCCACATGGTATGTGATTTATTCCTTTTACTTGTATTCACACATGATATATATATATATATATATATTATAGTGCGAAGTATGTATATTTAGTAAGGATTTGAACATTGTCCATTTACATTCAGTATTTTTACCCATCAGTTCTTTATCCCAGTCTATAATTTCTAATACTGCCCTTAAAAGGGGCCAACAAAATCACTTAATTTTAAAAGGGCAGACTTTTTATTTTTTAAAATTTTTTTTTAATTCAATCTCAAATGAGACTCTGTTGTGATCACTATTTTCCAAAGGTTTCCCTGTTTCAACCAAATCCAAGGTAGCCTCCTTTCTAGTAGGTTCTTGTATAACTTGGGCCAGATAATGAACCCTGAGTGTGCTCAAGAACCTGCTCCCCTTAGCTGAACTGCTGGTCTCATTCATCAAGTTTATTACCTAGTTAAAATCGGCCATTATTAAAACTTGACCATGCTTACCTGCATTTCCAATCTGTAACAATAATTGCAGTTCCTTCCTTTCAATTATATTTGGGAGTTTATAGCACACTTCAACCAATATTTTTTTAGAATTTTCTCCTCCTCTATTTAACTATCCAGAAGCATCCAACATTGCTAGTTCCAGCATAAATATCTTCTGTGTTCAGCATGCATTTAAGCCTATAATCAGACAAATCCCTCCTCCTCTTTTACCATTACCCCAATCTTTAAAAAACATTGGTTATAACCATCCAGATTAACAGTCCAGTCATGAAAGTCATTCCACCATGTTTCAGTAATGCCTATTAAATCCCATTTCTCATTAACTGCTAATAATTCTAACACTCACATTTTTACTGGCAACCTTCTGGCATTAGCGAGCATACACCTTATATTATGAGCCTGTAGTTGTGAAGTGCCTGCCACTGTACTTGAGTTAATTAACAATACCTCCCTATTAACTATACTAACACTCACCCCTTCTCCTCTTCCATGACCATTCCTTACCCCTCTACACTTTTTACCCAATTACTTATATCTAGCCCCCTCAACTACTAGTTTCAAAACTCCTCCAGTTCTACCATCCTTTCCCCTATCACACTAGCTCCCTCTTCATTAAGGTGCAATCCATCGCTGCTATAGAGATTGAACCCAAGTGGGAAGTCAGCCCAATGCTCTAAAAACCCAAACCCCTCATTAATGCACCACATTTTTAGCCATGCCTTAACCTCCCTAAGCTCATTCTGTCTCCCTGGATTAGCATGTGGCACTGGTAGTATATTGTAAAATACTACCTTGAGATCCTTGCCTTGAGCTTATTTCATAGTTCTATAAAATCATTTGTTAGGACTTCTTCCACTAACCGCCGGTTCATTTCCAATCCCTCCCAATAATTTATCTACCTGATCCACAACATGCCCAACCCCAGCACCTGGGAGACGTCAAATTGTTTGATGGGATCTGGGTAATCTTTCTACCTTCCTAATAGAGTACCTTACGACTAAACTGTCTGTTGCTCTGCCTATTCTGCCCCGCGTCTCCTGCAGTAGAACGGTTTCAATCAATCTGAGATGTACAGATTATTCTCTGTATTCACAGATTCTCCTAGTTCCAAATAATCTGGAATAACTAAGGGTAAAATTGGTGTCCATTGCAGCACCAAAAGCCTGTCAATTATTTTTATGAAGCACTATAATGGTCACCAATACATCTAAAATAAATTTGTGTACAAATGATTGAGTGAACATTTATTGTAGGATATCATGAATAAATACAGCCACCATATTTATATTTTTTATATTTTTCTTTTCTTGTATTCTGTTACTCACACACTAGAGCTAAATTAGAATTGCTTTGTATAGTTGCATCTGTCAATGGAAGTACACTTCTGCTAAATTTTGATGGAAAACCTTTTGACTTTATTTTGACTGTAGTCTGTATGTAACTATAAAGCCTGAATGTATTTAAATTAAACATGGCAACACTGGTTTGCAATATCATCTTTAGGTGAAATGAATGGAAACATTGAAAATGGTACTACAAATGGAAAAGTAGCAATGGAAACGGATCAAGATGGTGGTGCCAAAGAAAAGCATTCATCTACTGCATCATTAAAAATGTCATTTGCAGACTATAAACAAATATCCAATTTGCTGGTTTTACACATGCAAAAGATGGAGGATGGTAAGAGTGATGCATCAATTTCAAATTGCAGGCTTTGTACACAGTGATTATAGTCAGTCACTTGTACTTTCAATTAGTTATATGTATTTGAAAAGTAAACAATATATTTTATGATTGATAACTATATCCATTGCAGTGTGATCTACCAGGTATTCATGTGCAGGTGTCCTTGGAGTGAGAGTAAATGTATATCTTTGCACCCCAATTTCCAACACAACTGTCCAATGGTGCAGAACCTGCTTTCTATGTTTTAAGTATAATATCAAATGGACCGGTATACTTTTCTCTGCTCAACTGCAAGAATATACAACACATAAGTCATGTGTTTTTGTATGATTTCTAGCAGAACAAGGTTTGATCCGTAAAAGCATTTTAGATTTATATAAGATTTTTTCTACAAAAAAGAAAATACATATTGCCTATTATATTCGTTGATTATTTAGGTAGGGAAGTAATTTTGCTCTCTGTTTTTTGCATCACTGTGTCTATGACTGACTGTTTCTATCTCTCTGTCTATCTCTTTCTGTATCTTCATATCTCATTGCCTCAATCTATGTGTTTCTACATCACTGTCTCTCCTTGTCTTTTGGGAATCTCTATCTGCCATCTCAATTGGTATATTTCTTTCAGGAATTGTGACATTTTAATGGTTATGTGGAGTAATCTATAACTGAAATGAAAAACATTATTTTATTGTTGTGACATTAAAACTATGGTCTCTATTTGGCTTTCGCTCTTTCTCTTTACTGCTCTTTCTCTTTAGCGCTCTTTCTTTCTTTTTCACTCTTTTTTGCTTTTTCTCTTTTTCGCTCTCTCTCGCTCTTTCCTGCTCTCACATTTTTATCTCGCTCTCATTTGCTCACTTTCTTGCGCTCTTTCTCAATCTTGCTCTCTCACACTTGCTTTTGCGCTCTTCCCTATGTGATAAATAGACTTTCTAAAAAGTGTATATATTTGTTTTAACTTCTTGTTCCCAGTTTTTAAACTTATTTGCCACTCTCTTTTGGGTGTATTTGTCAAGCAAAGATAAATGGAGCTCAAACCATATTCCATTTCCTATGTTTTTTCATGGGGTCTATTTATTAAATGATAAAATATGACTCTGATAAAGAGCCTAATTGAAAACATAGGAAGTTTGGATATATAACTTTTTTTTTTTTTTTTTATACCTCCTTGATTAAGTTGCTCTTAACCTGTGTGTGGTCTTTCTCTGTCTACCTTCTTCTAATATATTATAACCTGGTGTTTTGCTTAAAAGCTGTTTATACATTGCTCCCTTAAAGCATATGCCTGCAGTATTAAAGTTGCTATTTTTGGATTAAGAGTGAGGTACATTGTATTCTCATTTGCATGTCACTGCCTTTTTAGACATGCAAATGGGCTTATTAATGTATTATTCATTTTCTCGCTCTATCTACTGTATATAACAGTCATCTATATCACAGTACAGATACTTTCAGTTGGACTATTGAAATTCAAATTCGATGAGGGATCAGCTCAAAAAACGTAATATAGGCTTAGATTTATCAATGGTTGAATCTAGATATAACATCCATTCAATAGCAAAACTATGTTTGGTATTCCTTGGGTTTACTCAAAATAAAGTATTACGATGTAGGTCTCTATGGACCCATGTAATACTTAAGCCAAACTAGTTACCATGGGGTGCTCCTTATCATTTGCCAAGGGGAAATGCGCCGCCTCCTGTAAAAAAAACTGCTACAGAAAATAAGTTATTTAACAGAGCTCCTCCTCTCAGAAGTTTCCCCCTGCACACTACCATTTTTTGATCTTTCGTTCACCTTTGAATCCTCAAAAACAGTATTTAGACTCAAATATGTTCATTCTGATTAGTTAGACGTTTAATAGCAAATGAGGCAGGAGTAATTAAAATATTCAGTTCTGAAAAAAGATTCTACTTTCTATAACCTTCACCTTTATTATTTTTGGGGATTCCAATTTTAAACATAGTGAAGGCCCAGTCACGAAAATGTTAGTCTGCATGGGAGCTTCTCTGAGGAGTGGCCTTCTATGTTGACTAAAGAATATGTCCTATTCTTTCCTGATAGAAATACAGCTTATCCAGAGCTGAACAGTTTTGTATAGTGTTTTTTTATTTTATTTATTTTTTATGTATTTAGTTTTCAGTTCAGTATGGGTCCAATACCCATTGCTTCCATGGTATTGAATTAATTTTATGTTCATGAGGACCCCATAGTTCTAGTTTAGTATACTATGAGGGTCCTTAGGGGTTAATATTGGGTACCATGTGGAGTCAGTCCGTAGGAAATCTCAGGGTTATACATGGTTCATAGATTATGATTCGGCCCATAAGGAACACCATGTTTATGTTTTAGTTGAGGAAAACCGGTAGGATGCAGGAGTTCACCGGGGGTAGTGGGTATGGAGGGGGATACATGATCTTAGTGGTAGCAGGTATTAATGTGGAATCCTGGGAGATATCCAGGCTCATAAAAGTAACTGATATCTTGCTCATCAGGGGAGCCAGTCATAGGTAAGTTAATCATAAATCCCTTTGCATTATTAATATTTTAATATATTCTATTAATGGAAAAAGAGAGGACATTAGGGCTAGTATATGGAATGGGCACAATAGAGTGAACAAACTAGAGTCGCAATAGATGCTACTGAAATACAGACCCTGAGTCTTCTGCAAGCAGGCTGCAAGCACACATTCGAGCCAGGGAGCGATGAGGAACCCCCCCCCCCGGGTCAAATTGAGGAAGGTTTTATGGGATTCGATGAGAGCAAAATCTATGCAATTTTTTGCATGTATGTCAATGGCCTCCATTCCATCATTTCTGTGAGGCTAGCTCCCATAACTACAAGCCTTACAGAAGTTCTTATGGAAGTGGAGGCCAGTCATCTACATACGTAAAATTGTTTAGACTGACATATAGAATGAGATATATAAGTAAAAAGTCCTTTTCTATGATAGCATATGTAATGTTTTCAATGGGAGGAGCATAACATGTAGTGTAAACCTATCACATATTGAGGAGCATTGAGGCAAATCGGTACGCCAAAGTTATATGCCTTTTGATAAATCTAAATAGTGTTTTTTTCCCCTTCATTCTAAAAACAATGGTTTGTCAATTATCAAGTCTGGTTCCTTGAATATAATATTGGGCATACAGGACTAATGTACGTAGTAAACTAGTTTATGAAATAATATTCATGTTATTTCATAAATATTTGAATGTAAGTGCATGCATACAATTCATCTTCCAAGTGTTTCACTGTGTTTAAGCATTTTATTTCAGCATATTCTCAACTGTTTAATTTTTTAGCTGAGGAAGACTGCCAATTAACAAAAAGTGCCCTAGTTAATTGGTATCTAAAAGAAATTGAAAGTGACATTGAAACTGAGACGGAACTAATCCTGAAAAAGCGTTTGATTGAAAAAGTAATTCACAGACTGATTCATTATGTAAGTGTGCAATTTACTATGGATGTTTTGAAAAAAAGTTTTTTAAACTCCATTTTATTTATTTTTTTGTTTGCATTGGCAATGTACATGATTATTATACATCTAATCATGTGTAGATGAATTGGTATTATGTTAGACTATTAAAATGAAAGAAATTATGATATGATAAATATCATTGCTTTTAAAATAAAATATTCTTTCATAATACAAGTATAAAATAATTGCAAAATCAATGGAGACATTTAAAATACAAATAGAATAACCTAACCAACAAATAATTAGTATTGGAAAATGCCATTGTTACAAAGCATATAGATAGCCAGATGTTAATTGGTTGTCCTAAATTTGCATTTTACACTATAATTGGGTTTATTCAGTATAGCATCGACTGCTAAAATGATGGCCTCTTATCAGTCTCAAATGCAACCCATTTAAGCACTCTAAACAATTTAATGAACATGTACAAGCCATAGTCATTAAATTGTAAGGATTTGATGAACACAAATATAAGAAACAGGCCTAGGTGGGAGGATCTTAAAGGCTTTTTGAAGTTTTTTTATTTTTACCTCTCAATGTTGGCTTACTACCAGAAAATATACATATTTACACGACTGGAGACATAACGATGAGATAATAAGGTTATCTTGGCAAAGATACTGGAGTGGCTTGCCAGTTCCTTTTCCAGTGGACCACAATGTGTTTGACCTCTCTGCTATGATCTGCTCATCTTGGCTGATCCTACATGGTATAGATCACAACTTCCTTGAAGTGCACAAGCCCCTTCACCATGACAAGATCCAGAAGGGGTCATTTATAGTAACGTAAATTATGTACCATAAAATATACTTGCTACTACATTTTAGTTTTAATTGTATAACACAATTGGAAATATAAGCATATCTTTACTTTTTTTATCTTAAAAACATCTTCCCCAAATCTGAAAGTATTTCTAACGCACAAAAAAAAAAAAGGTATGACAGATTACATTCAATTTATTCCAGCTGCCTACAAGACTTTTGATACGCGAGTGAGATCCTTTTTAAAATGTTCTACATTTTTTAATAGCTCTTTGCAGAAACCTTACACACATACACATGTCATAAAACTTAGGACCCACCAAAGAAAATAAATAGTAACATAAGCTTCTCTTTTTCAAGGGAGACAACATTGAGTGTGAGTGACAATGGCTGTGGTCCCTAAAAAGTTTCTGCCTATGGGGCTAAATTCACACAATCTGAAATAAGTGAAAATGTGTTTTTATTAATCAGTTTATTTGTGCAAGGACTTATAGAATGTTTTAATGAGCATTGTTAAATTTTAAATAATGTATACTATTTTATGTTTTTTATTTATTTTTTTTTAAATTTATTTTTAGGATCAGATTTTAATTGAACTTAACAAAGCTGAGTTTACAATGGATAAAGAAGCCCCTGACAGTGAATCAACTTCAGAAGATGACAATATTTTAGTTGTCAATCCAAACTATGTTTTGGAGGATTAAAATAATCTTATGTTTCCATATGTTTTGAAAATAAAGCATTATTTAAACTGTTTTTTATGTTTTTCTTTTTTTTGTCTTGTTTTAATAGAATTTTAATTATGCCACATCCAGTTTCAGCCATACATCAAATGCAACTCCCAACTTTGAAAATAGGGAATGTCACTCCAAAAAAGACAGAGGAGATTCCCCTGTCCTCTTAGCCTCCAAATTACCACTCTCTTAGGAGAGAATTCAAAAAAAAGGAATTCTAAAAATGTAAGCACCATTTTCCTATGTTCAACTTTCTCTGGTTCCTCACTATTTTATTCAATCCGTCTGAGAAAGATAGAAGCTTGTATTATCCGTTATACAGAACAAATGTCTGTGGAGCACAGTAAAAATTATTAGGCGTATACACATCCTAGAGAGAGAGACTATAATACTACACCATATTTTAAGAATAGAAGTGTCACTTCTATTTTGAATTGTTGAAAGGTATGATAAAATACATGGTTTCCCATTTGTGGAACTTTTTATTTTTTTGTTGGTACATCTGTTAAAACCAATAGTACACTGGGGTGTTAGTCTATGTTAGGGACTGAGTAACCTATGGTGAAGCTAAAGGTAGTTGCAGTCTTTAAGGAAACTGTGTTAATAACTAGGTTAATAACATCACCCCCTCCTCCCAAGACCGTTGTCTTGGAGTTCTACTGGACCCCGCTCTGTCTTTCATTCCTCACATACAATCACTAACTAAATCTGGTCTTCTCCATCTAAAAAACATCTCCAGAATTCGTCACGATCTTACACAAGACACAACTAAAATCCTTATACACTCTCTCATCACCTTTCGACTAGACTACTGCAACGCCGCTTCTTGTTGGCAGATCTCCACTTCACTCCATTATGAATACCTCTGCTAGATTCATTTTCCATACACAACGTTCAGTGTCGGCATCACCTCTGTCAATCACTCCACTGGCTTCCCTTAGCCTCAAGAATAAAACATGTAAATTCATGACCCTAACTTATAAAGCCCTCAACAATAATGCTCCCTCTTACATCTTTGCTCTCCTCTCCAAATACTCCCCCACCTGCCCTCTTTGTTCTGATAATGACCTTCTTCTTTCTACAACTCTTGTCACCTCCGCTCGCTCCCACCTCCAGGACTTTTCTTGTGCTGCCCCTAGTCTCTGGAACTCCTTGCCTCACTCCACCAGATTATCCTCTTGCCTCTTTTACCACTCACTATACCTTAGATTGTAAGTCTGCGAGTTTCTAGGAGCTAGGAATCCAATGTCCATGGTGAATTCCCAAAGACAGGGCCCACCTTGCTTTGCTATATGTTAATTTGTATTTATCTATGTCTGAACTTAATTTATGTACAGCAGTACGGAATATGTCAGCACGTTATAAATGAACTATAATAATAGTAAGGATTCCAAAATGGACAGAAGAATTATCTATTATTGATGATAAATAACAGAAAAGCAGGTTGCCTGGAAATATAATATATTGTGATTCCTCATTCTTGTTACTTTATGGAGTGTTCTTGTATCTTTTATGTTTATCAACGGTTAGCAATAATTATATGTACCCTGCTGGTTTTCCTCTCCTAAAATCCATAAAACATTCTGTCTTGCATGCAATAAAAAAAGCAAAGGTGACAGGATACCTATTTCACTTTAAGAACTTCATTTGTGGGCCCTGGGGCCCCTGTAATTTTAAAAATGTATTTCACCTTTAGCAAAATGGTGAAATCACTTTGACAGCGGCAGAGCTAAATTAGTTGGTTATAGAGCTATAGATGAGAAGTATGCAAGAGTAAAATTGTGAATTATTAGATGGATACAATTATCTGTTTTCTGGAGTGGAAAAGATTGCCCCTTTTTAAAATTAGTCTGAGGACTGGATGTGGGTGCAGAGCTTCCTGTTGCCCACCACTGTTTTAGACGCAACATTTTACTTCTCATATAGTAATGCATTGGTTATAAACCATTATAGCAATCCTTACCTTCTGTTATTTACAACTAGCTACTTGCCCATCAAAAATGATGGGAATAAAATGTTTAGGCTGGGAATGCTGAACCTTCAGCCCTCAACAGGAGCCCTGCCTTGCGTGCTCATGTCGTGGCTTGCAATGAGCGATGAAGGTGCTCATTGCGAGCCTCTCCCTCTGTCTACTGTACGGGCCTCGCGATGAGTGCTTTGCCAAATATGGCTCAAATTAATTACAACCTCACTGACAGGCTTCCTGGCTCTCCCCCTGCACTGTGTAAGTGTTATATATATTTTTTAATTAATTGGATTTTTGTGTGTGTGTGTGTGGGGGGGGGGGGTCAAGTTACGCTCTTTTGGGCGTTAAATTGGTAAACTGCATGCCTTGCAATCAGTAGCAAAGTGCTCAATTTTTTGATGCGATCGCGACCATCGACGTGAGTGCCTTCTGCGCTTATGGCTAGGCTTTTAAAGTTCAATGGGCCTCGCAATAAGTGCCTGCGATGCTCATCGTGGGCCTTGCAATGAGCACCTTTGGTGCTCATTGCAGCCCAAGCTCTGCGGGCCTTGCGGTGAGCACCACAGGCACTCATCACGAGACCTGCAATGAGCGCCAACATCGCAAATGTGACTAACAGTGACAACTATCTATCTATCTATATATATATATATATATATATATATATATATATATATATATATATATATATATATATATATATATATATATAATCCGTTAAACCTGGCACAGAAGCCAGTTTCTCTTACATAACTAGATGTCTGTATTTCATTTGATACAGTATACAATGTTTTTTTATTTGTCTATTTACTGAATTCACATTTAATACACACAGCCCCTCATGGAGCATGGTAGTTCAACAGATGACCCATGTAGTGGGGAACAGTGACATGTTTGTTTATAATTTAGTGGGTGTTCTGTGAAGTAAAGATTTTTGAGAGGGTAAAATTTGTGCTCTTGATGACACTAAGAGTTCTATGTGCCATTGGAGGAGGAGCAAGCAGCATTAGGAGTTCCTTTTAATGATTAAGAGCCAACTGTCAAAAGGAATGGATGCAAACTGAACATAAGAAACTAGATGGATCTGGCCTTGATCGAGAGAAGGGTTTGAGGACTTGCTGGAGATATGATCGAGCCACTGTTTACGCACCAAAGTCAAACCGGCAGAGATCAGATCACCGGACACTGACTGAGACAAGACCTAAAGCCTCATTCAATTTGCAAGGCTGCAACTCGCGGTAGACAGGCCGTTTGCGGGCTTGCTGTGGGCTTGAGCTATGCTACATATATGAAGCAATTCAATTGAACAAGCCCGCAAGTTAAAGGCCAAAACCGGAAATTATGCAATTAAGCAAGGCTTTAGCTACCCATTTAATAGAAAATGAGACGTCATCATTGCGGCAGTATAAGATGGAGGTTACATGTCAACCAATTTGCGTTTAACAGTACTGGAATTCATTTTTATTATTTTGTATTTTGCATATCAGACCTCTATAGTCCATGTAGGTGGCCTGATACGTATTAACTCATTGATTCCCAAGAGATTTAACCCCGAAATAAAACCTAAAAAATGATTATTCATTGCCGATTTGCGAGCTTGAGACTGTTGACGCTTTCCCCGACATTTACAGTGCAGTATTGTTTTTTTTATTTGAATTTACAGTGCTATGGATATGTCTTTAACCTATTTGTGGGTTCTATCTGGTACCCATAGGATTTTCTTCTACATTTGCTGTTTACAGGAGGGTTTGCGGAATTGTAGCAATTGAACATCGATTTTTAGCAAACGTAACTTTTGCATATGTGAAAGATCAAAGGTAAATATTGATATAGCAATCTAATTTATAGTAAATATTTCCATAATTGTAATAAAAATTCCAATGTCTTGTTCATGGTTCCTTTAATGTCTGACCCAAGGAAGATTGAACCTTTTCTTTTGTTTCAAAATTACTTTGCGAGTTCTACAAGTTTCATTGTAGCTCCTGGAATATACATTTGGAATTATCTGTGTTTTGGGAATGTCCCAATAGTATGTGTTAGTGTGTTCTTCTTAGGAGACTACAAGAGTTTCTCGCTGGGGTGTGTCTGTGTGTATTCTTAGACAAAGCCTCTCACTGGGTCATGTCTGTCTGTTAAATTCCTTTGTCTATCTCTTAGTACACCCTCATTTGGAATATGGAGTACAATTATGGGCACCACTACATAAAAAGGACATTTTAGAGCTGGAAAAAGTACAGAGAAGGTCAACCAAACTAATAAGGAGAATGGAGGTGCTAAATTATGAAGAAAGACTAACCAAATTAAACTTATTGTTTTTTGGATATATTTATATAGGGTAATCATAACCCCTCAAAAGCCTTTTTCCTAGAGTGAATACAAGGCTTTGTCAAGTGAACTTTTTGTTCCAATAGTTTATCACCTGACAAGGGGACATCCTTTAAGATTAGAAGTAAACAGATTTCACCTTAAAGAAAAGGGTTCTTCACCGTAAGGGTAATTTAATCTGTGGAATTCTCTACCAGGGGAGGTGGTGACAGCGGACTCAATAGATAACTTTTAAAAAGGATTGGATATATTTTTAAATAAAAAGGGCATTCAGGGCTATCCTGGATAATTAGAGAGGGAGTATTGATCTGGGTAGAATCTGTGGTCACTAAGGAATTAATCCCCCCCCCCCTCCTTTTGAGACAATTAGGAAAAAAAAACAAGTTAAAATTTTCTGTCTGCTATCCTCTGGATCAATTAACAATTAATATGCATATTGCAGATCAGAGGAGATCTAAAAAGATTGAATTTGATGGACTAAAAGTCTTTTTTTTTTTTTTCAACCTCAATTACTATGTAACTATATAATTATAATAAAACTTATCTTTATTGGAATTACTGATAAGAAAATTATGTATTTAGTTACCAATCCGATAGTTAACCAATAAGAAAATGTACTTGTTCCATAGACTTAAGTGTCCATTAATATCGTAACATTAAATGGCACCCTTGTACCATCAAATTTGTACCATCAAATTACAATTCTTTAGGACAATTTCATCTAAGTAAATGTGAGTGAAAGATTAACATCTATCTTATATGATAGGTCTGTTAGGGATATTGTTAGTGATGAGTATAAATATATTTTTATTACGGGTCTAGAGCTAATATGAGGGAATTATTATTATTTTTTTTTTTTATATAAGCGTTCTTTGTTCTGTCGTCAAGAGCCTTGGTATTCAACTAATACATTTTTACTTTTCCCCAATTTTGGAGGTCTGGTAAGATTCTTAAGACCCATAATAGGAGGCGAAGGAGATTATTTAATAGGGAAATTTAGGGAGATATTTAGTGTAATCCAGGATTGAACGTCAATATTACAGAAAAAATTATAATTAAAAGGAGTCTATCCTAAGATAATAGCTGTAAGTCAAAAAGGTATCACTGTCCCACAGTACTCTGGGATTTTTTTCAAAATGTGAGCACCTTAATTCTGACAAATTAGATAGTGAGTTGTAATATCTATAGGGCTATTAAAAGCGTCAAATTTATATAATAACTATATTTTAAAATTATTAGTCAATGATAATAAAATATCTGAAGGAAAAAACATATGGTTCCTTTTGTAAAATAAATGTGAATAATAATGGTGAACTGTTGATGTAAAAGTGTATTATTAAAGAAGGAAATAGGTAAATCCCTGTGTGTAGCTGTGTATATATTATGGGTCTAGGATTATGTTGATATTTAGATACTATGTATGAGGAGGCCTATAAAGTTGTTAACTAGTGGCCTGTACTCATAAAAATGCTGAATATGAGAAACCCTTGTTTAAGCCATTAGGATACTGTGAATTTAAAGTAAAAATCCATCTGCTTTCTAGCTGCAAAAGTTGTGTATTAATATCACCTCCTCTCGGTTTTCAACAGAGGTGATCAACTACATAAAATTTCATCATTAAAAATGTATTGGCGTGTACCATTCGGAAGTGTCGTGATACGGGTGTGTCCAATTCTTTTTTCACTGAATATGTGTGTTCCAGTATACGGCGACGTAGAATCGTCCAGAAGTATATGCCAGTGTTCTTTAATGACATTCTTTATTTGTTTCCAATCATTACCATATGTCATTATGCATCGTATGCAGTTGTCCTCTTGTTCATTTATGGATTTTTCTTCGGTTTGTGTTTGACCATATAAGAGTTTGTCTCTATCCGCTTGAAGGGGTCGCTTATAGGCTCTTTTAAGAGTCCTATTAGGATAGCCTCTCTCTTTAAATCTGTTTCTTAGGTCTTTAGCCTGTTCATAAAATTGTCGAAGGTATTGGCCATATTGAATTCCGGATTTTTGTGCCAGAGGGTGTTGACTAGACCATTTTAGTAAAGCATTTGTAGCTGTAGATTTCCTGTATACACACATATGTATTGCATCCAAATGATCTCTCTTTAATTTGAGGTCTAGGAAGTCAATTTTGTCTTTGTCAATATTGAATGCAAACCTTAGGTTCATATGGTTTGTATTTAGTTATTTAATGAATAGATGAAGATCTTGTAGGGTGCCTGCCCAAATTAATAGTATATCATCGATATATCTTTTCCATAGGATGATGTTATCGGTGAAACCATTCATTGTTTCATTAAACACTTTTGTTCGTTCCCATAGTCCAAGATACAAGTTCGCATAGCTGGGGGCACATACTGTGCCCATAGCCGTACCTTGTACTTGTTGGTACCATATATTATTAAAAATGAAGAAATTCTTTGTAAGAGTAAATTTGAGTAGTTCAAGAATGAATTCATTAAATTTGGTGACAGTGTTGTCTTTTTCAGCTAGAAAATATGCAACTGCCTCCATACCCAGGTTATGTGGAATGCTTGAGTATAGATTCTCCACATCGATGGTTACTAATAGAGCCGCTTGAGGAATATGTATTCCATCTAGATGTCTTAAGATATCCAGTGTATCTTTCAAGTAGGCTGGTAAGCTTTCAACCATATCTTTGATGTAATCATCCACAAAGGTACTTATTTTTTCTTTTAGATTGTTTTTTTCCTGAGACTATTGGTCGACCAGGTACTGGCTTCACTTTTTTATGTACTTTAGGTAAGGCGTTAAATGTGGCAATCGTTGGAAATTTTGGTAGAAGGTAGTAATACGTGTCTTGATCAATACGTTTGTTATCCTTTGCTGTTCAGAGTATTTCTTCCAACTCATAATGACCCATATTAGGAGAAATGGAAATCCTCTCTAGGTTGGAATTTTTAGTGAGTTTTTGTATTATGTGTTTTGTGTTTGTTAATGGAACTACAGTGTTTTTGTCTGAGACATGGGGCGAGGTTAGCGGGCGTCAGGATTGGGTATATAGAGCTGAAAAACATTTAACTTTGGTTATTGATATGTGTTGAATTGTATTTCACAAAATGTGCAGGGTTTAAACCATGGCACAAAAAGGAAGTTAGCTTTTGACTCCTTTGCTAAAGAGAAAGATGATGTCCTGTGTTTTCTTGCCAATGTGACTCCTGCATACAAAGTTCCATATATTATACAAACTGTATTCGGGGTGAATTATAACTCTACATTTCATAAGAAAGCTAGTGGTGTCTCAATTTTTTTTTTTTTTTTTTAGCAAAGGAGTCAATGTAATAGAAGAATTTGTTCAAATAGACCAAAATAGAAGATTTATAATTTTGTTGGGTACATTTAAAAAATATTAGTTATACCATTGTAAATATTTATGCCCCAATCAAGGACAAAATACATTTATAAATGGGGTTTTAAAACGGGTAGCTATATTTACACATGCCCAATTGGTGATATGTCTGGATTTTAATCTCTTCTGAAACATTAAATATGACCAGAAAACTTAAAGTAATTCTCCTTTAGATCATCAAATGTTGAGGAAACCTAAGAATTTCCAACACTCTTTTAATAGATATAATCTTTTTGACGCTTGGTGTACTTTTCATCCAGAAGAGCGAAATTTCAACTTTTATTCTAATAGATTTCAATCTTATTCAAGATTAGATTGGTCAAAAAGTAATCTGCAGACCTTGGATACAATTGAAATTGGACCTATTGTATGGGCAGGCCATGCGATAGTGAAGTTATCAGTTTTAAGTATCAGTTTTACCAATACAAAGAAAGCTTAGAAATTGAATCTGTCTCTTCCAGCCAACAAAGATATATTAAAATTGAAACAAAAAGGATAATTCTTCACTAATAACAAACTAATAAAAAATCACTGCAATCAAAAGTTCTTACTTGGAACACTCATAAAGCGTTCATAAGGGGGATGTTTATAAAACTTCAAGCTCAACGGAGGAGGGAAAGAGGACTTGTATATCCAACTATATAATCTATAAAGTACAAATAAGTTTAACCCGAATCCGGATAATATAATACAGCTTAGACAAATTCAATCATATATTAAGATACCACAAGATAGAGCAGATAGATCAATTTGGGTTATCCAACAAAAAATATATCAACAAGGAAATAAAACAGGAAGACTGTTGGCAATAAATTAAAGATCCACTATAAAAAAATATTGAATACCTGTGCAATGAGCAAGGCAAAAAAACTCTAATCCTGAAGAGATTGGTGATATTTTTTACAGATATCAGAAATTTATACAATTTTGAACAATTGAAAGAAGTTAGAAAACCTTCTATTCAAGATATATATATATATATTTTTTTTAAATCAAATAAACTTACCTGAATTATTTCCAGTAGATCTAGAAACGTTAATTGAAGACATAATTGAAAGTGACATTTATAGAAATACTTAAAGCTTCAGGTCCTGATGGATTTATAAATGAATACTATAAGCTATTCCATCCAGTCCTTGTAAAACAGATGCAAAAGGCATTTAATGAAAGGAAGGCAGAGAGCCTAGAGAAATGCTGGAGGCAACAATAGTAACAATAACAAAACAGGATGAAAATGTATCAGACTGTAAACACTTTAGACATACTGCACTTTTGAACACTGATACTAAAATTTATGCTAATATTTTGGCCAACAGGTTAAGTTTGGTTATGGATTATTTAGTGGATAAAGATCATAAGGGATATATTTTTGGAAGACAAGGGCACAATAATACGAGAAGACTCATAGATTTAATTGACCATGTAAATATATGGAAGAGATTCCCTTCGTCGAAAGGCCTTCTCCAACTAATGAAAGCAAGACAGTCAGATGGGAATCTTAGAGCGAACACTCTTGAATTATGGCTTGGGGAATTTTGCCTCCAAGGCCATTAAGGCATTATATGGGAACCCGTCCGCCTCTGTTGTTAGAGTGGGTTTTAAATCTGCTGCTTTCTAAATTAAAGGACAACATTGCCTGGTTCAGTTTTTATCACCTTTAATTTTTGCTTTTGTTAATAGAGCCTTTGACATCTTTACTTAGATCTTCAGGAGATATAAAAGGTATTAAGATTGGAGGAGAACACAAAATACTAATGTGTGCAGATTATATTGTCCTCACTCTTTCGGATCAATTGCGACGTTACAACAAATAGTTTATGAATATGGGTAGGTTTAATTTTATAAATTGAATATTACTAAAAATGCAAGTTATGACAATTTGTCTCATCAGCTATTAAATAATTTAAAATAAATACACTATTTTGATTGGCAAAATAACTCCATTAACCCATTTAGGTATTACATTTAATAAAAATGTAGGTGGCATGATCAGGCAACTTAAATACTTCTTTAAATTATAATATTTTTTTTTATCTATTAAGAGAAAATAAACTTGTCATGGGTGGGCAAAATTGTGGCTGTGAAAATGTCCATTTTGCCAAAATGTAATTATATAATTCGTAATATTCCTATTCTCTTTCCAAATGATTGGCTTCAACAATTTCAGAAGATAATTGGTCATTTCATTCATCAGAAACAAAAATAAGAATTACAAATTCTATTACTGTTAGAAGTTTCAATAGAGGAGCGTTTTCATCCCAATTTGAACATGTATCATGATGCAATAATTTTACAACATATGATTACCTGGAATAATGATGTAGAGTTGCACAGTTGGTCTCACATTGAGGATTGTTATCTGATGAATATTGACCTTAAAGATTTACTATGGTGTGAAGTTTTACCCAACAAAAGGTTGAATAGTGTTCCCTTAATTAAAACATGTTGGATCTTTTGGGGCAAATTCAACAAGAAATGGAGTTTGATACCCTTTCCGAGCCCTCTTACTGCATTACATTTATTAGCTAAAGATCTTAAATTACCATTCCTGTTAAAATGGTCGAATTGGGGCCTTAATTCATTAGGAGACTTCTATAAGAACAATACATTTGCCTTGGTAAACAAAATTCATTCCTCAATTCTTGAAACATCTTCCAGCTGGCTTGAATATAACAGATTAAAAATGTTGTGGTATAAAACAGATTATAATCTCAAACCATCTAGACCATTAACTAATTTTGAAAAATTGGTCAACTCCCAAAATAAAAAAAACATCTAATATCTGGATGTTTTGATGTTCTAAAAGTGTAGAGGGAAAACCGCTTGAATGGTCTCTTGGGAGAAATATATTGTACAAATGTTGCCTACAGAAATCTGGCTTAACAGTTTGGTGCTTACAAATAAAATGATTAAAAATACACCTATTAGAGAAGTGTACATTAAAGTTCTTAATAGATGGCATTTAACACCATATCAAATGTTGACATTTTTACCTAATTCCAGCAATGTAAATTGCTGGAGAGGTTGGGGTAAAGAAGGAACTTCTTTTCATATCTGGTGGGAATGTAAGAGCGTTCAAAACTTTTGGGAGCTCTGTTTTAGGGATTTTTTTTTTTATTATCAAAAACCATACATTGTGCTGGTCATTCAAAACCTTTACATAAAACAGTAATAGTGTAAATTGCTGGAAGCTTGTTTACAGAATCAAAGCTCGTTTTACACATTTAGCTTTTCTCAATTTGACCAACACGATCAGCCCAAAAATTGTCAAATCCAAGAGAGATTTAAGAAGAGAAAAAAAAAACCTTATAGATAAACGAAGTATCAGGCAAAAATTGTTTAGACTTTGTGCATATCGCTTAAAAAAAGAGAATCATAAGCTGTCTTGTTTGTTATTGTTATATGTTAAACATTTTCAAACCAAAAAAAAAAAAATCATACAACATAACATAACAAATTATTACGCGACAACCACCATGTCCAATACTGAAAGAGTGAAGAGGTCAGAGGGAAAGAGAACCCAATAAAAACTCAAGCTTTTAAAACACAGAAAAGGCCTACAATTAATTTTTCCCTGCAACTTCCGATGGCTATGCTAGAGACATATTTTTCCAATAAGGACCATTTAGAGCTAATCTGGAACAATAAGGAACAAAATCACCATAGCCTTTACTGATGATGAAAAATTATTTGGGAGAAAATGTAAGATAACAAATTCTGGTGAAGGTTCTATCTTGCAGTGACAGATTGCCAAAATGTCTGTATGCGTGGACGTTGCCATCACATGTGGATGTGTGAGCCTCTTTGTTTGCAGCCTCTCCAACATATTTTTTTTTTCTTCTGAATTTTATATATCTGTCCCAATTTTAAGGGGACTATATACCATCTATTGATGATTTTAAAATATATCTCTCTATGTGATGTATTTTTGATATATTTAGCGGTTATGGAAAAGGCTGCATGCCCCTTAACAATAGACCAGAATGAATCCATATTCTCTTCCCACCACCTCCAATAAAAAGGTTTTCCATCTTGAAAAAATGTCTTAAGGATCTTGTAGCATTTAGCTGTTAAATGGGACTTGTCATTAGATATCAATAGTCTTTCAAAGTCTGTCAGGTTTCTTCGCTTAACCATATAGAAGGGAGAGGCCATTAAGGATTTAAGTAATTTAATATATTCAAACCAGTAATGTTTAGGGATGGAGAATTAATTAGATAGCTCTTGAAAATTCATTAAATTATTATCTCCATACAAGTCTCTTGAGTAATTTAGACCCTTTCTTACCAATACATCAGGACGGCAACAGGTAATGGCTCATGCGTTAGATTCAAATGGGAAACTGACGGTAGGGAGGTTGAGAAAAGGTCTAATTATCACTTTCTGGCCATAAGATGTTCCTGGGCAGACAATATTGTGTACGAAGATGTTGTAACCTGCATTAAAAAAGAATGCTTACATAAAGAAGAGAACGCCTATGTACAAGCTACCTGGAGGAGGAGAAGCTTTTTGGAGCTGTTGACACTGGTGTCGGCATAGTGCGCTGTCGACAAACCCATTGGCATCTCTGGTTGGCAGGACAGACTGGGTCTCCACCTCGGGTGTCCACGGTGGCTTGAATGCTGGAAGTATCGGACGTTGCCGGAGATAAAAGCAGAGAGATCTCTGTGGAATTCCCTGCGATAGAAGCGAGATCCCGTGAGAAACAGCGAGACTCTTGGATATTCCTGTCTACAGATCAGAAGAGACAACACTTAGTCCGGCCCGGCGATCGTCTAGCCTTGGGGTGAGATCTCATCTTACTGGAGCTTCATTGACACAGCACTGATACAGCCTTGCATGGTACACGAGGGAAGTGTGCCCAGTGAGCGTCAGAGACTGTAGGAATAAGGGACCATGGTATGCTACAGATCCAGCATCTAGCCTGAAGCTGCAGTGTATAAGCAAGACTCTTGAAGCGCAATTAGAGTCTTGACTTTATGAAGCTCATTTAAGTTTATTAACAGTTGCAGTCCGCAACAGGCAGGTACCCAATTTGGGGGTACAAATAAGATAGAGGAAGCTGACGAATTGTCAACATCCTATGATGTAAAAAGGGCCTAAGAGTTGGAACCTAGTTCTCTCAAGGCTTCAACATTATCACATATTATAATTGTCCTGCTACGAGTCGTCGTCACGCTGTTTGCGTGGTCCGTACGAATAGCGGGCTTAGCGATGAGCGCCGCAGGCGCTCATCGCCCGGCGAGCCTCGCGAAGCGAGGCGAGCCGTTAACCCGTAGAACTTTAGCGGGCTTAGCGATGAGCGCCGCAGGCGCTCATCGTCCGGCGAGCCTCGCGTAGCGAGGCGAGCCGTTAAAACGTAGTAAAAAAATACGGCCGCAAACCGCCTATCATAAAAATTAAAATTAACAATAACTACACACACCACATACATAAGAACCTAACCGATAGCAAGAGGGAGCATCCACGACCTGCAGAAAGCGAGTTACACATTGATTTACCTTAAAATACAAAAATGTAAACACAAAAAAAAAAATAAGCGACAGAAAAAATGGCGGCCGAAAAAAAAGGCGTAGACACATTACGGATAATCCGTGACGGCGTATAAGACACATTACGACATCGCAAAAATCGGACGCAACCCGCGGACAAGAAAAAAGATAAAACACACTAAATACACAGAACACATAAATAAAAAAGTTACCGACAGCAAGAGGAAGCATCCTGGACCTCAAAACAAAAACTATCGCCTTCATTTAAAGCAAAATAAAAGAGTTTAGACACTTTAAAAAAAATAAGCGAGAGAAAAAATGGCGGCCGAACAAAACGAAAACGAGGCTACAGCACTATAGCCACGGAAAACACTTACGGAAAATCCGATAAGACGCACACCACACATTTCCGGATTAACACAGAGTTCCCGCCTTTGTCTCGCGTAGACTCCGATTTCCCGCCTTTGCCTCGCGCTGACTACGATTTCCCGCCTTTGCCTCGCGCCGACTGCGATTTCCCGCCTTTGTCTCGCGCCAACTCCGATTTCCCGCCGAAAACAACACATTGGTCTCGAGCAACAGCGTATTTCCCGCCGAAAACAATGCATTTCGCTCGCGCACCCGTATTTCCCGCCGAAAACAATGCATTTGGCTCGCGCAAAAACCTTTATATAGGGCACAATTGACACATTACTGACACCTTTTACTGAGGTGATGACAGTGTGACTGGACATTTTCGGATGCTGGAAAATCGAAAGAGATTGATAGCTCTTCAGGATACTGATTCAGGAACATTGAATTACAAAAGGTACATTTTAAGAAGTATCATTAATTAATTACTATATTATACTTAATAAGGACAATTATGTACATTAAATTAATAATTGGTTATGTATTGTGCATTAATTATTAATGTACATTACATTGAATTATTAATTAATAATGTACATTAAATTAATAATTAATTGATTATATATTGTGCTTAAATGTGTGAAACATTGTAAATAATATTCATAATGTATTTTATTTAATTAAGAATTAATAATCAATAAAATATAACCAATTAACTATTAAATTAATGTACATTATTTCATTAACAGAAATATAATATTGAGCTTAACTGTGTGAAACAATTGACAATACTATTGATAATGTACATTAAATAATTAATGAATTAAGCATTAATATAAAAGTGAGTTTGCGTTTAAGAATGTCCATAAAAAAGAAACACATTTATTCATGAATTAATAAATAATGTACATTAAATTTAATTATTAATTAATAATGTACATTCTATTACAAATTAATTGGTTATATATTGAACATTAATTAATTGTAGATTACATTACTAATTAATTGGATATTGTAATTACCTGTGTAAAAGAATTGTAAATAACGTTTATAATGTACTTTCTACAATTAATTAATTATTACTAAACCGTAATATCAAAAATGTTAGCGTTTAAGAATGTGCAGAAAACAAACACATTGATTCATTAATTAAGAATGTACATGATTTTAATAATTTAATTCACAGATAGACTCATGTTTATGTTTTCAGTTTAAATTTAATTAATAATGTACATTAAATTAATAATTGCTTATATATTCTGCATTAATTAATAATGTACATTAAATATAATTATTAATTAATAATGTATATTACATTAGTAATTAATTCGTTAGATATTGTGCTTACCTGTGTGAAAGAATTAAAAATAACATTCATAATGCACTTTATTTAATGAATTAATTATTAATAATGAGTAATATCAAAAACAGTTTTGTATTAGATTACTATAGGAACATATTAAAGAATTTGCTTTCAGGTTTTTAAGGAATAAAAATATATGTCTCTTGATTGATGTTTATTTCATGATATGGGTGAAGTGAAATAATACAAAGATTCTAAAATTTAAATTACAGATTATTGATCAAGGAAAGTGAATAAACACACAGTCTTTGAACAACATCAAGACCGTCTTTGCAGGTAAATATTTAATTTGGTCCTGACACATCAAAACAGCATATGTTAAAAAAAATTATGGAAAGTTGAATAGACAATACGAAGCAATACAAACATTTAACAAAACGAAGAAGCACTTGCCAAAAAAAAAAAAAATGTATGCAGTGAAGTGAATCAAGAAGGATTTAAAATGAATTGAAAGATGAATAATTGATATAATAAATATATATGTCCAGTTATTACCAATTTAATATATGTCAATAAAATAATTTGAAAAATGGTTTCATTTATTTCATTGGAAACAAGGATAACGTTTATTCATCAACTTTAATGTAACAGTCCAAAAAGTAAAAAGACATATGTACACAAAAATAAGAAGAAAGACTAATTAATATTTATATTGACTATTACAGATTAAAAAATGGAAGATAATGGAGAAGACAAAATGGAACGCAAAAGAAGATTGGCAAGGGAAAGGAAGCAAAGGTGGAGAGATGCTCATACACCAGAAACTTCACAACGCTTGAGAGAAGAAGATCAACAGAGACTTTTAAATAAAAGAAAGATTGCTAAGAAAGCCAAAAGTGAGTCTGTTGGGCCTTGCAAAAAAAGGAAAAGTAAAAAAAAACATCTATGTGAACCAGTGTCTAATGATTCTATTGTGCAGAATGACTTAAATGTAGACACACATGACAACAATGTACATATAGAAAGTGGGTTTGATATATATGTGGAAAAAATGCATGACAATGTGTTCAATACTGCAGTACATGTAGATACTCATTATTGTGGGTTACTTAATGTGCTTTGTCAGTTTTGTGGGGCCTATCATTTCATAAAGGAAAGACCTACTGATGGAAATTTCATTAGTTGCTGTCAGAAAGGAAAGGTGAAACTTCCACTAAGACATCCATTTCCATATTATTTAGAATGTATTATGAGTGATCCAACATTTCCAAATTATAATAATTTCAAACAAAACATCAGGTCTTATAACAGTGCAATTTCATTTGCTTCAATGGGTGCAACTTTAGCAGAAAATGTACCAGGACATGGTCCTTATTGTTTCAAAATTCAAGGTCAAATATACCACCGAACTTCACATTTACACCCACAAGAAGGAGAGCCAAGGAAATTTGCACAGTTGTATGTCTTGGATACGATGGAAGCTGTGGAACAAAGAATGACACTACCAGAAAATAGACAGTGTTTGCGCATAGTCTTTGAACAGCTGGATAAAATTATGCAAAACAACCCATATAGTAAAGCATACAAACAATTAGCACAGCTGGAAAAAGAACAACAGGAACATGCTGAAAGACATCTATTGCCTATACCAAGAGTAAATATGGTGTTAAAAAGAGATCGCAACACTGATCAAAGAAGATATAATTTACCGACAGTAAATGAGGTTGCTATGGTGTTTAAAAATGAGGATGGTGAACCACCTTTTCAGCGTGATATTAGAATATATCCACGCAATGAAGAACAACCATTTATCAACATCAATATATTAAGTTGTAATTTAGATCCAATGACATATCCCATTTTCTTTCCAAATGGTGAACCTGGATGGGAACCAAAATTAAAATTGGAAACTTATCCCAATACTAAACTTCGCATTAGATCTAATGTTTCAATGCTGGAATATAAAGTTGCACAAACTGCTATCCGTGACTGCTTTAATCCAATTTTACATGGAGGCAAACTCACTCAACAATGGATTATTGATTCATATCTACAAGTTGAAGCCAATAATTTAAATTTCATTAAATTTCAACAAAAAAAATTACGAGTTGAACAGTATTGTGGATTAATGGATTATGTGGCTGAAATAGCTGCAAACAGAGACATTCCAGCTGGAAGAGCAATTATTTTGCCATCAACTTTCCAAGGATCTCCTCGCAATATGCGAGAAAGGTATAATGATGCCATGGCTATTGTCACAAAATTTGGAAAACCAGATTTATTTATTACATTCACGTGTAATCCCCAATGGCCAGAGATCAAGGAAAATTTGTATTTGGGACAAACTACATCTGACCGACCAGATTTAGTGGCAAGAGTATTTAAAATCAAACTGAATTCATTAATACATGATATCACTAAAGCAAAATTATTTGGACAATGTATGGCATTTGTTTACACTATTGAATTTCAAAAGAGAGGACTGCCACATGCTCACATACTTTTAATACTGCAGGAAAAAGATAAGTTGAAAACTGCAGAGAGAGTGGATTCAGTCATTTCTGCCGAATTGCCAGACCAAGAAAAATATACAAAACTTTGGGAGATTGTTACACATAGAATGATTCATGGCCCATGTGGAGAGATGAATCCTAATTCACCATGTATGGAAAATAAAAAATGTACAAAAGAATTCCCAAAACAATTTCAAATGCAAACTTATGCTAATTGTGATGGATATCCTTTGTATAAAAGAACACAAGGAGAAACAGCTATTATCCGGGGCCAAAAGGTTGATAATAGATTTGTTGTTCCATACAATCCACATTTGCTCATCAAGTACAATGCACACATCAATGTAGAAGCTTGCACTTCGATTAAATCAATTAAGTATGTGTATAAATATATATACAAAGGATATGACGCAGCTACTGTTGTTGTACAAGGTGCTGTAAATGAAAACGAAAATCCAATTGTACACGATGAACTATCAAATTATTTAGATGCTCGCTATGTTAGTGCTCCTGAAGCAATGTGGCGCCTTTTGAAATTTGAGATGCATGATCGGTCACATGCTATCTATCGCTTAGCTGTACATTTGCCTCAAAGTCAGATGGTTTGCTTTACTCAAGGAAATGAAAGACTTGCATTATGTCAAAGTGAAGACAGAGATACCACACTTATAGCATGGTTTAAATTAAACTGTCAGGATACGCAGGCCAGACAATTTTTATACATAGAGATACCATATTACTATGTATTTGTAAATGGTCAATGGAAAGAACGAAGAAGAGATGCACAAAAAATTATACCACGCATTTATACCGTCAGTCCAAGGGATATTGAACGTTTCAGCTTAAGATTACTTCTGCTACATGTTCCCGGTGCACAGAGTTTTGAGCATTTACGTACAGTCAATGACATCGTTTATGATACATTCCTATTAGCTGCAAGACAGCAAAATTTCATAGCTGATGATACAGAATGGGAGAGGTGTCTGGAAGAAGCAGCGCTATGTCAAATGCCAAAGCAAATGAGACAACAATTTGCATTCATATGCATATTTTGCAATGTACCTGATGCTTTCACTTTGTGGGAAACATTTAAATTAAACATGTCAGAAGACTTCTTGAAACGTTACAGAGAACCAATCGCTCTGTTAAAAACATTGTTGGAAATTCAAGAAATATTGTTTGCTCATGGATTAAATTGTTCAAGTTTTAATTTACCGGATCCAGGACTTATAGATGACATTAATTTTGATGATTATGACACTGAGCTACAAAAACAAAAAACACAAGAAAAATTGGCAACATTAAATACTAAACAGTTAGAAGCATTTCAGGCCATCACAAATGCTACAGATGATGAAATGGTCAAAGACCGGTATTTCTATCTAGACGGCCCAGGTGGATCTGGAAAAACTTATCTTTACAATTGTTTGATGAGTTATATTCGATCACACAGTCAGATAGCTATGCCATTTGCAACAACTGGAATTGCTGCACTTTTGTTAGATGGTGGTAGAACTGTTCATAGTGGATTTAAGCTGCCAGTTCCCATTTTGGAAACATCAGTGTCAGATATTCGACTCAATTCTATACAAGCAAAAAAATTTAAACTAACGAAACTAATTATCATAGATGAGGCAACAATGATGTCATGTCACGCACTGCAATGTATTGACAGATTCTTAAAAGAAGTGATGGATAATAAGTTGCCATTTGGTGGAAAGGTGATGCTGTTAGGAGGAGATTTTCGGCAAACATTACCTGTTGTGCCACACGGAAATAGAACAGAGATCATTGAAACATGTATCAAGACCAGTAAACTGTGGCAAATATTTACACATCTCAAATTAGAATTAAATATGAGATCTGAAGGCCAAAATGAATTCAATGATTGGCTTATTAAAATCGGAGAAGGAAAACATCCAGAAATACAGCATTTACCAAAAGATACTATTGAAATTCCATCAGAAATGGTTTGCAACGAATCACTGATATCAGCCATATTTCTAAACACTCTTAATAACGAGGATTACTCAGACATTGCAAACAAAGTGATATTAACATCAAAAAATATCGATGCCTTGAATGTAAATAATGAAATTTTAAAATACATCAATGCACCACAGAAGAATTATTACAGTGCAGATTCTGTTCTGGCTGATGATAAAGAGAGTGAATCGAATTTTAGTATCGAATTTATTAATTCCTTAACACCATCTGGAATGCCACCACATATTTTACAATTGAAAAAAGGTGCAATTGTCATGTTATTGCGAAATATGAATCCAAAAAAAGGACTTTGTAATGGCACCAGATTAATTGTGCATGAGTTAAAAGATCATTTTATACATGCAGAAATTATAACTGGGACCCATAGAGGTGACCGAGTTTTTATACCAAGAATTGATTTAGCTCCAAGCGAGAGTGGTTTGCCTTTTGTCCTTCAAAGGAGACAGTTTCCAGTTATCATGGCATTTGCCATGACCATCAATAAATCACAAGGCCAAACTTTTAAGTCTGTTGGGATTTTTTTAAAGGAACCAGTTTTTGCACATGGACAACTCTATGTTGCTTTTTCAAGGTGCACCAATCCAAACGAAATTAAAGTGACTGTTGACGAAAATGAAAGTCAGGGTCATTTATTAGACGATGGATGCGTTTACACAAAAAACATTGTGTACTATGAGGTGTTGTAAACATAGAGTAGAGTAGTTTCATTTCTATGACAACATTTTAAGGTACTCAATATTATTGCACAAAAACAACATTTCAAGAACAAACTATATACAATGGACAAACAAATCCATAGAGAACAGTGGTTTGACTTCCAGTACAAAATGTAAGTACTCTGGGACTCTTTAAATAGGGGACCACTATTTCACTTTGGAAACGCTATGTGATATTTGCATAAAAGACAAACAGAAAAAAAAAAAAAAAATTAAACATCCTTAAACATATTGAAATGGGTTACAAGTTTCATGTTCATATGATTGGTCCCACAAAAAAAAAGTTTAAAAACTGTTTGTTAAAGAGATATGTTATAGGCAAACATGTATTGTTACTATGTAGTTGAATCATTTCATAAGATTTGGAAAAGTATTGATTCAGGGAGTAATCCGATCGCCAGTTAATGGGGTCAGGAAGGAATTAATTTTTTTCCCTCTAAGATACAATTGCAAAAGTTTGAATGGGGGTTTTTATTGTTTGCCTTCCTCTGAATTCAATGGTAATTTAGTTTAACGAGAGTTTAACAAAAATGTTACAAATAAAAACTAACTCTAAGTTAATATAGTCTGCAGTTACTAAGTGATAAATATCTATTTAAAAGTGTTAGTATTGTTAAAAGAAGGTTGAAAGATTGTATAATATACAAGTTGCCTGTTACAAAATTTCATGTTACACTTTACAATATGTATGCATTAAAAAGTACAATATGTATGCATTAAAATTAAGATATTATTATATTGTTTTTAAAAAAAAAAATGATTATGAAATATAAGTTGAAAGTTACAAAAAATAAAAAGTTAAAAAAAGAAATGTGTATTTCTTTTTAGAAACAAAAAAGGGACAAATGTAGTAGACTCATTTTGTGTTGCAAATAAATTTCACAACATTTAAATTTTATTGACCGTCATTTTTTGACGGGCAAGTCGCTAGTAAATTATAAAAGAGGAAGGACTAAACCTGATATAAGCTAACCACTAAGTTTGTGTCAGCATATCGGCATAGACCAAATTGGTTAAGGGCATTTCAAGATTTCTTCCTCTCTTAAGGGGAGAGGGTACATATGGGTCGAACAGGACTGCCTATCATACAGACTTTTTATGACATGAAATAGGCCTGTTGAAAATCGTACTCACACATTGGTTAAGAACCTAGTTCTCTTAAGGCTCCAGCATTGTAAATTTTAAAGAGAGGAAGGCTTAAAATCTGATTTAAGCTAACAATTTAGTTTTCATTGGCATAGTTCATTTCGGTTAAGTGTCACTTAAAGATCTTTATCTTTTTCTCTGAGAGAGAGAATGCATATATGGGTTTAACAGGGCTGTTCAACATAAAGACTCTTATGACATGAAATAGGTCGGTTGAAAATCGTACTCATATATTGGCTATTAGATCTTAGCTATTAGATCTTAGCAAATAATCAATTTTATGGATTAAAAGCGAGGATCGTGTCGGCTCTGAGAGCCAGTAAGAGATATATCATAAACTGGCCAAAAGCAAGCTGTTGAACAAACATACAATACTATCTAAGGACCGGTGTGAGTAAAGTGGAGCTAACTGCTCCCTTAAACCTGGCTCACAAGAGCTTGAATTTAAGGTAGTGAGAGTTGGGTTATCTGTCAAATATAGGATTCTTAGAAAAGTATTCATCCCCCTTGGCATTTTTCGTGTTTTGTTGCCTCCCAACCTGTGATTAACATGGATTGTTTTAGGATTTGCATCATTTAATTTACAGGACATGCCCACAAGTTTGAAGATGTGTTTTTTTTTTTCTTTTCTTGTGAAGCAAACCACAAATAGGATGAAATAACAGAAAAAGTCAATGTGCATAACTATTCACCCCCCTAAAGTCAATACTTTTTAGAGTCACCTTTTGCGGCAATCACAGCTCCAAGTCACTTTGGATAAGTCTCTATGAGTTTGCCACATCTTACCACTGGGAGTTTTGCCCATTCCCCCTTGCAAAACTTCACCAGCTCATTAAAGTTGGATGGTTTGCACTTGTGAACAGCAATATTTAAGTCTGACCACAGATTTTCTATTGATTGAGGTCTGAACTTTGACAAGGCCATTCCAACACATTTACATGTTTCCCCTTAAACCACTCAAGTGTTGCTTTAACGGTGTGTTTGAGGCTAGGACATAGGTTCATCATACAGCAGGAAAATGACCCCAAATCACGCACAGAGTGGTACAGGTTTTTCTCAAGAATATCCCTGTATTTAGCACCATCCATCTTTCCCTCAACTCTGACCAGTTTCCCAGTCCCGACTGCTGAAAAACATGGTGTTCTTTGGGTGATGTGATGTGTTGGGTTTGCGCCAGACATAGCATTTTCTTTGATGGCCGAAAAGTTAAATTTTAGTCTCATCAGACCAGAGCACCTTCCTCCATACATTTTGGGAGTCTCCCACATGCCTTTTTGCAAACTCAAAATGTGCCATTTAGTTTTTTGCTGAAAGTAATGGCTTTCTTCTGGCCACTGTCATAAAGTCCAACTCTATGGAGCGTACGGCTTATTGTCGTCCTATGTACAGATACTCCAGTCTCATCTGTGAAACTCTGCAGCTCCTCCAGGGTTAACTTAGGCTTCTGTGCTGCCTCTCTGATTAATGCCCTCCTTGCCCAGTCCGTTAGTTTTGGTGGGCGGCTGTCTCTTTTCAGGTTTGCTTTTGTGCCATGCTCTTTCGATTTGGTTATGATAGATTTGATGGTGCTCCTGGGGATCATCAAATATTTGGATATTGTTTTATAACCTAAAATTGAGGAATGGGCGAATAAATGTAAAGTTATGCACCTGGGAAGGAAAAATAGCCATGTCATTTATAATCTAAATGGAGCAAATCTAGGTGTATCAGATAATGAAAGTGATTTGGGAGTGCTTGTGG
This sequence comes from Discoglossus pictus, assembly GCA_027410445.1. Lineage (NCBI taxonomy): Eukaryota > Metazoa > Chordata > Amphibia > Anura > Alytidae > Discoglossus > Discoglossus pictus. The sequence goes on along the minus strand of CM050166.1, from coordinate 268,499,219 downwards.
ACAACCATCTAGGAAGCAAATATAATTCTGCACTATACAAATCTCTAGTACTCTCTCATTTGGAATATGGAGTACAATTTTGAGCACCACTTCATAAAAAGGACATTTTAGAGCTGGAAAAGATACAGAGGACGGCGATAAAACTAATAAGGGGAATGGAGGGGCTAAGTTATGAAGAAAGACTAACCAAATTAAACATATTTTCTCTAGGAAAAAGGCGTCTAAGAGGAGATATGATTACCTTATATAAATACATCCAGGGTCAGCATCAAGATTTGTCAAGGGAGCTTTTTGTGCCAAGAGGTTTCAAACCGACCAGAGGACACCCCTTGAGGTTAGAAGTAAAAAGATTCCACCTTAGAGAAAGAAAAGGGTTCTTCACAGTAAGGGTGGTTAATTTGTGGAATTCTCTACCAGAGGTGGTGGTCACAGAGGATTCGATAGATAACTTTAAAAGGGTACTGGATTTATTTCTAATTAAAAAGGGAATTCAGGGTTATCATGGATAATTGGAGAGACAGTATTGATCCAGGGAGAAATCCGATCGCCAGTATCTGGGGTCAGGAAGGAATTTTTTTCTTTCTGTTTGCTTTCCTCTGGATTAATAATTAAAAAATTTAATTAAATTAAATAATTGATTAATAATAAATTAACAACCAAGTAATTAATATTTAATCTGCATATTGCAGATCAGATGAGATCTTAAAAGTGAACTTTATGGACTGAAAGACTTTTTTCAACCTTAATTACTATGTAACTGTGTAAATATAGACTGGGACAAAGAACTGGCAGGTAAACATACTAAACATTAACAGACAACATTTAAATACATTCTTTTCATCATATACCAAGTGGGAATAAAAGTAAAAGGAGTAAATCACATCTAATGTGGCTTAACAATGATCTAAAGATCAAGATACAGAGTAAAAAACAGGCATTTAAATTCTACAAACAAGAGGGGACAGAGACTGCTTAACAGGAGTACACGGAAATCAACAAGGCTTGCAAAAGAGCTATTAGACTGGCTAAAATAGAAAATGAAATATTATTTGCAAAAGAGAGTAAGACTAACCCTAAAATATTTTTTAAGTATATTAATGGGAAGAAGGCGAGGAAGGAACATTACAATGTGACACAGGCCGTCTGAAAATTATTGACCAGGAAAAGGCAGATGAGCTTAATAGGTTATTTTCCTCAGTATACAAAAGGGAGGTACTAGTGGTTTGGACACTGCAACATAATGGGGCTACCTTACCTTTGCCGAATAAATGGTTAATGCAGAAAGTAATCCAAAAGAGGTTGGAAAACATTTATGTTAATAAAGCCCCGGGTTCTGATGGAATACATCCATGGGTACTGATGGAACTGGGTTCTGTAATAGCCAAACCATTAAATTTTTCAAGATTCACTCAACACCGGGTCTCTACCAGATGACTCGAGAAAAGCAGATGTGATACCTGTATTTAAAAAGGGAGCAAGAGCAAATCCAGGGAATTCTAGAACAGTGAGTCTCACTTCTGTAGTGGGAAGGCTTTTAGAAGGGTTAATAAGGGTTAATATGCAAGAATATGTCTATTTGAAAGGGATTATAAGTAGGAGTCAACATGGATTTATGAGGGATAGGTCATGTCAAACAAATCTAGTTTCTATGAGGAGGTTAGTAGAAACTTGGATCAAGGCAACTCAGTGGATGTAGTCTATTTGGATTTCGCAAAGGCTTTTGATACAGTGCCACATGGGAGACTATTGTGCAAACTAAGGGATACAGGAATTGACGTAAATATCTGCTCATGGATTGAGAGCTGGCTAAAAGACAGGAAAGAAAGGGTTGTTGTAAATGGTACATACTCTGATTGGACTAATGTGGTAAGTAAGGTTCCTCAGGGTTTAGTATTAGGTCCTCTCCTTTTTAACATATTTATTAATGACTTAGAGGTGGGACTGGAAAGTAGTGTGTCCATTTTTGCTGATGACACAAAGTTGTGCAAGGTAATAAAATCAGTTAATAATGTGCTTTCCCCTCAAAGGGATTTGCATAAAATTGAGGAATGGGCATCTAAATGTCAGATGAGATTTAATACGAATAAATGTAAAGTTACACATCTAGGAAGGAAAAATAGCCATGCAATTTATAATCATAATGGAGCAAATCTAGGGGTATCAGATATTGAGAAGAATTTGGGAGTACTTGTGGACAACCACCTTAGTAACAGTGCTCAAAGCCAAGCAGCAGCTTCAAAGGCAAATAAAACATTAGCATGTATTATTGAAGCAAGGGAAGCAAATATAATTATGCTACTATACAAATCTCTAGTACGCCCTTATTTGGAATATGGAGTACAATTTTGGGCACCACTTCATAAAAAGGACATTTTAGAGCTGGAAAAAGTACAGAGGAGGGCAACAAAACTAATTAGGGGAATGGGGGGGGGGGGGGGGTCTAAGTTATGAAGAAAGACTAACCAAATTAAGATTATTTTCTCTAGAAAAAAAGATGTCTAAGAGGAGATATGATTACATTATATAAATACATCAAGGGGTCAGTATAAAGAATTGTCAAGGGAGCTTTTTGTACCATGAGGTTTTCAACTGACAAGAAGACACCCCTTCAGTAGAGATGTCGCGGACAGTTCGCCCGCAGACTATTCGCGGCAATTTTGGCTCTTTCACGCTCGCATCGGATGGCGGACACATTCGCTTTTCGGGTTCGCCCCCTATTCTTTATCATCGAGGAAACTTTGACCCTGCACCTCACAGTCAGCAGACACATTCCAGCCAATCAGCAGCATACACACCCTTCCAGAGCCTTCCATCTGAAGGACAGCATACATTTTAGAATCATTCTGAAGCTGCATTCGTTGTGAGAGGACAGATAATGTAGCTGCTGGAGATTTAATAGGGAAATAGATAGCCAGGCTGTGTATTTAGCTTCCACTATAGACCTGAAGGACTCATCTGATATCTGCTGCAAGGACAGCAACCCAAAAAGCCCTTTTTAGGGCTAGAACATCATTCATTTTTTTTTTTCTGTGTAATCTAATTGCATATGCCTGCCTGCCAGCGTGTGTATGTGACAGGCTAACACCTAACAGCTTATATTGTGCTTATTTTCACTACTCATACCTGGTGGTGTACCATACATTGAAAACAACCATTTTTTTCCTGTAATCTAATTTCAGTTGCCTGCCTGTGTCAGGCTCACAGCTTAAATTGTGCTCAGTGAAATAAAACAACACTTTTTTGACTGTAATAGATTGAATAGCAATTGCCTGCCTACAGGCATGTGTGAGAAGCCTATTGCATCTACTCTGCCAACTTTTGCCAGTGCACAGTGATACGTCATATCTGGTGCAACCGTAGTGTACAGTGACATAAAACAAAACTTTTTTGACTGTAATCGATTGAATATCAGTTGCCTGCCTACAGGCCTTTGTGTGAGTCCTACAACGCCTACTCTGCCAACTTTTGCCAGTGCACAGTGACACTCATATCTGGTGCAACCTAGTGTACAGTGAAATAAAAGAACCCTTCTTTTACTGTAATCGATTGAATATCAGTTGCCTGCCTACAGGCATGTGTGTGAGGCCTACAGCGCCTACTCTGACAACTTTTGCCAGTGCACAGTGACACTCCTATCTGGTGGCACCTTAGATTGCACGCGCAGTGCCCCAAATTTGAAGTGGGAGGACCGACCAAGCATCTTTTTCCATCTCCCGCTTCCAAAAATCCATGCCATATACACGTCCCCTGATAGGTGACGTAACAGGTATCAAACTGATAGGAATAAATAGTACAACTTAATACACCACTCCTATCTGGTGGCACATTACAGTGCACATGCAGTGCCCCAAATTCGAAGTAGGAGGTCCGACCAAGCATCTTTTTCCATCTCTATGTTCCAAAAATCAATGCCATATAAACGTCCCCTAATAGTGGACGTAACAGGGATTAAACCGATAGGAATAGTACGACTTAACAGTACACACCTTATAAAAAAGCAGACAGAGGCAACGCAAAGAGAGGAGTCTGAAGAAGAGGAGTCAGAGGAGGAAGTTGGCTTTGAGGAGGTGGAAGACCAAACATAGCAGGTGTCCCAGGGGGCTTGTTGTCACCTTTCGGGGACCCTTGGTGGCTGGGTGGAAGAAGAGACCTTCAATGACATCAGTGAGGACAAGGAACGGGACATGGCTAGCTTGGTATCCAACCTTGTGCAAATGGGGAGTTTGCGATTGTGCAAAGGTACTGTTTGCGGTTGTTTGCGGTGCATTAAACAGGGAGATTGGTCTGTTACTGTGAAGCGGGTGTAACCCTTACACTACCTGATCGATAAAACATCATACCTGATGTTTTAAAGCATGTTCTTCCAAACAATTTAAGATTGTTAGGTGATTTATGCCCTTTATGGCTTAAAAACAGACTCTGCATCAACTATGTGATTTTCCGTTGGAGTTTTGCCATGGATCCCCGTCCGGCATGCCACAGTCCTGGTGTTAGTCCCCTTGAAACAACTTTCCCATCACTATTGTGGCCAGAAAGATTCCCTGTGGGTTTTGAAATTTGTCTGCCCATTGAAGTCTATGAAAATTTTATATTCGCGACATCACTACCCTTGAGGTTAGAAGTAAAATAATTCCACCTTATAGAAATAAAAGGGTTCTTCACAGTAAGGGTGGTTAATCTGTGAAACTCTCTACCAAGGAAGGTGGTGACAGAGGATTCGATAGATAACTTTAAACGGGGACTGGATTTATTTCTAATTAAGAAGGAAATTCAGGTTTATACTGGATAATTAGAGAAAGTGTATTGATCCAAGGAGAAATCCAATCGCCAGTATCTGGGGTAAGGAAGGAATATTTTTTTTTCCCTTTGAGATAATTGGCTAAGTTTCACTTTGGTTTTTTTCTGTTTGTCTTCCTCTGGATTAATTACTAATTAAAAAATAAAAATAAATAAATAGTTGATTAATAATTCATTCACAATTAACAGCTAATTAATGAATATCTAATCCCCCTTTTGCAGATCATAGGAGATCCTAAAAGGTTGAACTTGATGGACTGAAAGTCTTTTTTCAACCTAATTATTATGTAACTATGTAACAGCGGATGCCAACATGGATTGAAATTGCTTCAATCATGAATTGAAATTTTGCCCTAGAAAATAATCTTTCTAATATGGGGATTGGAGGATTTACAATGGATAAGTGGTATTGTGGAAACATCTGAGGATTTCGAAAAATATAGCAACTTATAGTTTATTCCTTCGCCTTCTTTTACCCTTCTTATTACATACTAATTATAATCTTGGCGTCCTGCAGCCTCGCCTCATGTCTCTATTTTGACCTAAATTTTTTCATTGATAGATATTATATGTTACTTTGGGCAATCTTATCTATATTTGTAAATAGTGTAACGATTTAGAGATCAGAAATTTACCAATTTACAAATTGGTAAGATGGTGTGGAATCACTGCCTAAGATTTTGCAATGATTGTACTGTCTTGTTCTTTTTTATTTGTTCTTTCTTTTGTTCTTTCTTTTGTTCTTTCTTTTGTTTTCCTTTCCTTTTTTTACTGTTTTTGTATGTTGTTAAAAAAAATAAAAACATTATTTATAAAACAAAATCAGAATGGGGGGACCAGGGAGGAAGGAGTTCAGAATGGGGGGAACTGGGGGGGGGGGATCAGAATGGGGAAACGGGGGGGTAGGAGATCAGAATGGGGGACCTGGGGGTGGGGGAGGATTTAAGAATAGGGGGACCTGGGGGGGAGGAGATCAGAATGGTCAGACCCGGGGGGAGGAGATCAGAATGGGGGGACCTGGGGGGGAAGAAATCAGAATGGGGGACCTGGGGGTGTAGGCGGAGATCAGAATGGGGGGACCTGGGGGTGTGGGCGGAGATCAGAATGGGGGGACCTGGGGGTGGGGGAGGAGATCAGAATGGAGGGACCCGGTGGGGGAGAAGATCAGAATGGGGGGACCTGGGGGTGAGGGAGGAGATCAGAATGGAAGACCTGGAGGTGGGGGAGGAGATCAGAATGGGGGACCAGGGAGTGGGGAAGGTGATCAGAATGGGGTGTCCTGGGAGGGAGGAGATCAGAATGGGGGATCAGGGGGATGGGAAGGAGATCAGAATGGGGTGTCCTGGGGGGAGGAGATCAGAATGGGGGACCAGGGGGTGGGGGAGGAGATCAGAATGTGGGGACCTGGGGACATTAGGTGGTGGAACTGGGCAGGGAGGAGATCAGAAGGGGTGACCTGGGGGTTGGGGATGAGATGAGAATGGGGTAACCTGGGGGTCGGGGAGGAGATGAGGATGGGGTAACCTGGAGTTCAGGGAGGAGATGAGAATGGGGTTACCTGGGGGTGGGGGAGGAGATGAGAATGGGGTGACCTGTGGGTGGGGGAGGAGATGAGAATGGGGTGTCCTGGGGGTGGAGGAGGAGATAAGAATGGGGGTATATGAGGGGAAGAGATCAGAATGGGGAGACCTGGGTGGAAAGAGATCAGAATGGGGGGACCTGGGTGTGGGGGAGGAGATCAGAATGGGGGGACCAGGGGGTGGGGGAGCAGATCAGAATAGTTGGAATTGGGGGGGGGGGGAGATCATAATGGGGGACCTGGGGGGGAGATCAGGTGGTGGAACCTGGGCAGGGAGGAAATCGGAATGGGGTGACCTGGGAGTGGGGAGGAGATCAGAATGGGGGACCAGGGGGTGAGGGAAGAGATCAGAATGTGGGGACCTGGGGACATCAGGTGGTGGAACCTGGGCACGGAGGAGATTAGAATGGGGTGACCTGGGGGGAGGAGAAGGAGATCAGAATGGGAGACCTGGAGGAAGAGGAGATCGGAATGGGGGACCTTTGGGGGAGGAGATCAGAATGGGGGACCAAGGGGTGGGGGAGGAGATAAGAAAGGGTTTATATGGGGGGAGTAGATAAGAATGTGGGTATATGAGGGGAGGAGATCAGAATGAGGGGACCTGGGGTGGAGGAGATCAGAATGGGGGTCATGGGGGTGGGGGAGGAGATGAGAATGGGGGGACCAGGGTGTGGGGCAGGAGATCAGAATGGGGGGACTTTGGGGGAGGATGTCAGAATGGGGGGCCTGGGTTGAGGAGATCAGAATGGGGGGCCTGGGGGGGAGATCAGGTGGTGGAACCTGGGCGGGGAGGAGATCAGAATGGGGTGACCTGGGGGTGGGGTAGTAGATCAGAATGGGGGACCAGGGGGTGGGGGAGGAGATCAGAATGTGTGGACCTGGGGACATCAGGTGGTGGAACCTGGGAAGGGAGGAGATTAGAATGGGGTGAAATGGGGGGGGAGGAGAAGGAGATCAGAATGGGGGACCGCAGGGGGGGGGAAGGAGATCAGAATGGGGGACCTGGGGGGGAGGAGAAGGGAGGAGATTAGAATGGGGTGAAATGGGGGGGAGGAGAAGGAGATCAGAATGGGGGACCGTGGGGGAGGGGGGGGGGGGGCTAGGAGAAGGAGATAAGAATGGGGGACTGGGGGGGGGAGGAGAAGGAGATCAGAATTGGGGACCTGGGGGGGGAGGAGAAGGAGATCAGAATTGGGGACCTGGGAGGGAGGAGAAGGAGATCAGAATGGGGGATCTGGGGGGAGAGGAGATCAGAATGGGAGACCTGGGGGGAGAGGAGATCAGAATGGGAGACCTGGGGGAAGAGGATATCTGAATGGGGTACCTGGAGGGAGAGGAGATAAAAATGGGGGACCTGGTGTGTGTGATCAGAATGTAGGAACCTGGGGGGGGAGATCACAATGGGGGACCTATGGTGGAGGAGATCACAATGGGGGACAGGGCGTGGGGGAGGAGCTAAGAATGGGTTTATATGGAGGTAGGAGATAAGAATGTGGGTATATGAGGGGATGAGATCAGAATGGGGGACCTGGGGGGGAGGAGATCCGAATGGGGGGCCCTGGGGGTGAGGGAGGAGATGAGAATGGGGGGACCAGGTTGTGGGGGAGATCTGAAAGGGGGGACTTAGGGGTGGATATCAGAATGGGGGGCCTGGCTGGAGGAGAGCAGAATGGGGGGACCTGGGTGGGGAGGAGATCAGAATGGGGTGACCTGGGGGTGGGGGAGGAGATCAGAATGGGGGACCAGGGGGTGGGGGAGGAGATCAGAATGGGGCAACTTGGGGGGTGGAGAAGGAGATCAGAATGGGGTCTGGGGAGGAGGAGAAGGAGATCAGAATGGGGGACCATGGGGGGGAGGAGAAGGAGATCAGAATGGGGGACCTGGGAGGCAGGAAAAGGAGACCTGTGGGGGGGAGATCAGAATGGGGGACCTGGGGCGGAGGAAATCAGAATGGGGGGACTTGAGGGGAGGAGATCAGAATGGGGGCCCTGGGGGTGGGGGAGGAGATGAGAATGGGGGGACCAGGGTGTGGGGGAGGAGATCAGAATGGGGGGACTTGGGGGGGGAGGATATCAGAATGGGGGGCCTGGGTGGAGGAGATCAGAATGGGGGGGACCTAGGAGGGAGATCAAGTGGTGGAACCTGGGCGGGGAGGAGATCAGATTGGGTTTATATGGGGGTAGGAGATAAGAATGTGGGTATATGAGGGGATGAGATCAGAATGGGGGACCTGGGGTGGATGAGATCAGAATGGGGGGACCTGGGGGGCAGGAGATCAGAATGGGGGGCCCTGGGGGTGGGGGAGGAGATGAGAATGGGGGGACCAGGTTGTGGGGGAGATCAGAAAGGGGGGACTTAGGGGTGGATATCAGAATGGGGGGCCTGGCTGGAGGAGAGCAGAATGGGGGACCTGGGTGGGGAGGAGATCAGAATGGGGTGACCTGGGGGTGGGGGAGGAGATCAGAATGGGGTGACCTGGGGGTGGGGGAGGAGATCAGAATGGGGGACCAGGGGGTGGGGGAGGAGATCAGAATGTGTGGACCTGGGGACATCAGGTGGTGGAACCTGGGCAGGGAGGAGATTAGAATGGGGTGAAATGGGGGGAGGAGAAGGAGATCAGAATGGGGCAACTTGGGGGGTGGAGAAGGAGATCAGAATGTGGTCTGGGGAGGAGGAGAAGGAGATCAGAATGGGGGGACCATGGGGGGGAGGAGAAGGAGATCAGAATGGGGGACCTGGGGGGGGCGGAGAAGGAGATCAGAATGGGGGACCTGGGAGGCAGAAAAACGAGACCTGTGGGGGGGAGATCAGAATGGGGGACCTGGGGCGGAGGAAATCAGAATGGGGGGACTTGAGGGGAGGAGATCAGAACGGGGGCCCTGGGGGTTGGGGAGGAGATGAGAATGGGGGGACCAGGGTGTGGGGGAGGAGATCAGAATGGGGGAACTTGGGGGGGAGGATATCAGAATGGGGGGCCTGGGTGGAGGAGATCAGAATGGGGGGACCTAGGAGGGAGATCAAGTGGTGGAACCTGGGCGGGGAGGAGATCAGATTGGGTTTATATGGGGGGAGGAGATAAGAATGTGGGTATATGAGGGGAGGAGATCAGAATGGGGGACCTGGGGTCGATGAGATCAGAATGGGGGGCCCTGGGGGTGGGGGGGGGGATGAGAATGGGGGGACTTGGGGGAAGGATATGGGAATGGGAGACCTGGGGGAAGAGGATATCGGAATGGGGGACCTGGGGGAAAGGAGATAAGAATGGGGGTCCTAGGGTGAGTGATCAGAATGTAGGGACCTGGGGGGAGGAGATCACAATGGGGGACCTTTGGGGGAGGAGATCAGAATGGGGGACCAGGGGGTGGGGGAGGAGATAAGAATGGGTTTATATACAGGGAGGAGATAAGAATGTGGGTATATGAGGGAAGGAGATCAGAATGAGGGGACCTGGGGTGGAGGAGATCAGAATGGGGGGACCTGGGGGGGAGGAGATCAGAATGGGGGTCATGGGGGTGGGGGAGGAGCAGAGAATGGGGGGACCAGGGTGGGGGGGAGGAGATCCGAATGGGTGGACTTGGGGGGGAGGATATCAGAATTGGGGGACCTGAGGGGGAGATCAGGTGGTGGAACCTGGGTGGGGAGATCAGAATGGGGTGACCTGGGGGTGGGGGAGTAGATCAGAATGGGGGACCAGGGGGTGGGGTAGGAGATCAGAATGTGTGGACCTGGGGACATCAGGTGGTGGAACCTGGGCAGGGAGGAGATTAGCATGGGGTGAAATGGGGGGGAGGAGAAGGAGATCAGAATGGGGGACCGCGGGGGGGGGGAGGAGATCAGAATGTGGGACCTGGGGGGGAGGAGAAGGAGATCAAAATTGGGGACATGGGGGGGGGGGAGAAGGAGATCAGAATTGGGGACCTGGGAGGGAGGAGAAGGAGTTTAGAATGGGGGACCTGGGGGGAGAGGAGATCAGAATGGGAGACCTGGGGGAAGAGGATATCGGAATGGGGTACCTGGACGGAGAGGAGATAAGAATGGGGGACCTGGGGTGTGTGATCAGAATGTAAGGACCTGGGGCGGGAGATCACAATGGGGGGACAGGGCGTGGGGGAGGAGCTAAGAATGGGTTTATATGGGGGTAGGAGATAAGAATGTGGGTATATGAGGGGATGAGATCAGAATGGGGGACCTGGGGTGGATATGATCAGAATGGGGGGACCTGGGGGGGAGGAGATAAGAATGGGCGGCCCTGGGGGTGGGGGAGGAGATGAGAATGGGGGGACCAGGTTGTGGGGGAGATCAGAATGGGTGGACTGGGGGGAGGATATCAGAATGGGGGGCCTGGCTGGAGGAGATCAGACTGGGGGGACCTGGGTGGGGAGGAGATCAGAATGGGGTGACCTGGGGGTGGGGGAGGAGATCAGAATGGGGGACCAGGGGGTGGGGTAGGAGATCAGAATGTGTGGACCTGGGGACATCAGGTGGTGGAACCTGGGCAGGGAGGAGATTAGAATGGGGTGAAATGGGGGGAGGAGAAGGAGATCAGAATGGGGCAACTTGGGGGGTGGAGAAGGAGATCAGAATGGGGTCTGGGGAGGAGGAGAAGGAGATCAGAATGGGGGACCATGGGGGGGAGGAGAAGGAGATCAGAATGGGGGACCTGGGGGTGGGGGAGGAGATGAGAATGGGGGGACCAGGGTGTGGGGGAGGAGATCAGAATGGGGGGACCTGGGGTGGAGGAGATCAGAATGGGGGGACCTGGGGGGGGGAGGAGATCAGAATGGGGGTCATGGGGGTGGGGGAGGAGCAGAGAATGGGGGAACCAGGGTGTGGGGGAGGAGATCCGAATGGGTGGACTTGGGGGGGGAGGATATCAGAATTGGGGGACCTGAGGGGGAGATCAGGTGGTGGAACCTGGGTGGGGAGATCAGAATGGGGTGACCTGGGGGTGGGGGAGTAGATCAGAATGGGGGACCAGGGGGTGGGGTAGGAGATCAGAATGTGTGGACCTGGGGACATCAGGTGGTGGAACCTGGGCAGGGAGGAGATTAGCATGGGGTGAAATGGGGGGGAGGAGAAGGAAATCAGAGTGGGGGACCGCGGGGGGGGGGGGGGGAAGGAGATCAGAATGTGGGACCGGGGGGGGAGGAGAAGGAGATCAAAATTGGGGACATGGGGGGGAGGAGAAGGAGATCAGAATTGGGGACCTGGGAGGGAGGAGAAGGAGTTTAGAATGGGGGACCTGGGGGGAGAGGAGATCAGAATGGGGTACCTGGACGGAGAGGAGATAAGAATGGGGGACCTGGGGTGTGTGATCAGAATGTAAGGACCTGGGGCGGGAGATCACAATGGGGGACAGGGCGTGGGGGAGGAGCTAAGAATGGGTTTATATGGGGGTAGGAGATAAGAATGTGGATATATGAGGGGATGAGATCAGAATGGGGGACCTGGGGTGGATATGATCAGAATGGGGGGACCTGGGGGGGAGGAGATAAGAATGGGCGGCCCTGGGGGTGGGGGAGGAGATGAGAATGGGGGGACCAGGTTGTGGGGGAGATCAGAATGGGGGGACTTGGGGGAGGATATCAGAATGGGGGGCCTGGCTGGAGGAGATCAGACTGGGGGGACCTGGGTGGGGAGGAGATCAGAATGGGGTGACCTGGGGGTGGGGGAGGAGATCAGAATGGGGGACCAGGGGGTGGGGGAGGAGATCAGAATGTGTGGACCTGGGGACATCAGGTGGTGGAACCTGGGCAGGGAGGAGATTAGAATGGGGTGAAATGGGGGGAGGAGAAGGAGATCAGAATGGGGCAACTTGGGGGGTGGAGAAGGAGATCAGAATGGGGTCTGGGGAGGAGGAGAAGGAGATCAGAATGGGGGACCATGGGGGGGAGGAGAAGGAGATCAGAATGGGGGACCTGGGGGTGGGGGAGGAGATGAGAATGGGGGGACCAGGGTGTGGGGGAGGAGATCAGAATGGGGGGACTTGGGGGGGGGAGGATATCAGAATGGGGGGCCTGGGTGGAGGAGATCAGAATGGGGGGACCTAGGAGGGAGATCAGGTGGTGGAACCTGGGCGGGGAGGAGATCAGATTGGGTTTATGTGGGGGGAGGAGATAAGAATGTGGGTATATGAGGGGAGGAGATCAGAATGGGGGACCTGGGGTGGATGAGATCAGAATGGGGGGACCTGGGGGTGGGGGAGGAGATGAGAATGGGGGGAACAGGGTGTGGGAGAGGATATCAGAATGGGGGACCTGGGTTGAGGAGATCAGAATGGGGACCTGGGGACATCAGGTGGTGGAACCTGGGCAGGGAGGAGATTAGAATGGGGTGAAATAGGGCGGAGGAGAAGGAGATCAGAATGGGGGACCTGGGGGGGGGAGAAGGAGATCAGAATGGGGGACGGTGGGGGGGGAGAGAAGGAGATCAGAATGTGGGACCTGGAAGGCAGGAAAATGAGATCATAATAGGGGACCTGGGGGGGAGGAGAAGGAGATTAGAATGGGGGACCTGGGGGTGAGGAGATCGGAATGGGGGACCTGGGGGAGAGGAGATAAGAATAGGGGGCCCTGGGGGTGGGGGGGGGGATGAGAATGGGGGGACCAGGGTGTGGGGGAGGAGATCAGAATGGGGGGATTTGGGGGGAGGATATGGGAGACCTGGGGGAAGAGGATATCGGAATGGGAGACCTGGGGGAAGAGGATATTGGAATGGGGGACCTGGGGTAGAGGAGATAAGAATGGGGGACCTGGGGTGAGTGATCAGAATGTAGGGACCTGGGGGGAGGAGATCACAATGGGGGACCTTTGGGGGAGGAGATCAGAATGGGGGACCAGGGGGTGGGGGAGGAGATAAGAATGGGTTTATATACAGGGAGGAGATAAGAATGTGGGTATAAGAGGGGAGGAGATCAGAATGGGGGGACCTGAGGTGGAGTAGATCATAATGGGGGAACCTGGGGGGAGGAGATCAGAATGGGGGTTCCTGGAGGTGGGGGAGGAGATGAGAATGGGGGGACCAGGGTGTGGGGGGAGATCAGAATGGGGGGACTTAGGGGGGAAGGTATCACAATGGGGGGACCTGGGGTGGAGGAGATCAGAATGGGGGACCAGGGGGTGGGGGAGGAGATCAGAATGTGTGGACCTGGGGACATCAGGTGGTGGAACCTGGGCAGGGAGGAGATTAGAATGGGGTGAAACGGGGGGGGGAGGGAGAAGGAGATCAGAATGAGGGACCTTGGGGGGAGGAAAAGGAGATCAGAATGGGGGACCTGGGGGGGGAGGAGAAAGAGGTCAGAATGGGGGACCAGGGAGGCAGGAAAAGGAGAACAGGGGACTGGGGGGGGGGAGAGAGCAGAATGGGGGACCTGGGGGGGAAGAGATCAGAATGGGGGACCTGGGGGTGAAGAGGTCTGAATGGGGGACCTGCAGGGGATCAGAATTGGGGAACCAGGGGGGAGCTCACAGCTTAATTCAAGAACACAAGCCCCTTTACCACCACCACCACTTAGCAATCCAGAAGGGGACCAGGAAAACATACACCACACTAATGTAAATTGATAAATAGCAAAACATAATGGGAGGTCAGAAAGTGATAATGGCTATACATCTTGGCACATGGCCACCAGCATTCTGATCTCCTTCTCCTCCCCTCTCAGGTCCCCCATTCTGATCTCTTTCTACTTCCCCCCAGGTACCCCATTCTGATCTCCTTCTCCCCCCAGGTCCCCCATTCTGATCTCCTTCTCCTCTCCCCAGGTACCCCATTCTTATCTCCTTCTTCTCCCCCACAGGTCCCCAATTCTGATCTCCTTCTCTTCCCCCCAGGTCCTACATTTTGATCTCTCCCCCCCCACCAGGCCCCCCATTCTGATCTCCTCCACCCAGGTCCCCCATTCTGATATCCTCCCCCCCCATCGCCTGCATCTCCCATTCTGATCTCCCCCCCCCCCCAGGTCCACCCATTCTGATCTCCTCCATGCCCCTTTCCCCTATTCTGATATCCCCCCTCAGGTCCCCCCAGTCTGATCTCCCCCACACAACCGCAAGTTAGAACCCAGGCTCCAGCCGGGCCCCAGACCCTCCCCACTCAATCACCGCCACCTCCTCATTTGGCCACGCCCCACAGGCCTCTATTCCCTAAATCAGGCTAGGCTGCACAGTCGGAGATGCTGGCACTCATGCAGCAGCAGCAGGTTGACTCACTTTGGGGGATCCAGGCCTGCATTTCTGCCAATCATGTGCAGTCTGGCAAAGTGCAATAGGGAGAAGAGGAGGCATCATCTAATGACAGAATCCTATCTTGCCGGGCTGCTCAGGATTGGACTTGTCCCCAGCCCCGCCTCCTTCACCCCAGTGGCATCCTCAGGTCACCCGCAGCCCGGCACTTCCTCTCCTCCCACCATGCCTCCACCACCGACAACCACCAGCAGTGAGATGGTGGACGGCCGTGGATGTAGCTAGGCGGAGGAGTACATAGGAGCTGTGCATATGTTTGTCCCTTCTCAACAGCACTCATCAGCTCACAGCTTAATTCAAGAACACAAGCCCCTTTACCACCACTTAGCAATCCAGAAGGGGATCAGGAGAACATATACCACACTAATGTAAATTGATGAATAGCAAAACATAATGGGAGATCACCAAGTGGGAATGGGTATACATCTTGGCACATGGCCACCAGCAATGGCGTGGTACTTTTCAGGATGAGTGTAGAGGAGATTATCCCTGACGGAGGTGAGTTGGCTGATGCTCCACGTGCCACATTACAGCCTCCATGTGTTTTTATGGCCGCTCCCGATGGGTTTGAGTAGATAAGTGTTGTGTATGGTCCCCAGGTCCTCTTCAGGATTGCTAATTGGTGGTGGTGAAGGGGCTTGTGTACCTGAATGAAGCTGTGGGCTATACCATGTAGGGCCAGTGTAGGTGGATAGGTGATAGCAAAGAGCTCAGACAAACCACAATTCACTAGGGAATGAACTGTCACCCCACTCCAGTATGTTTGGCATACAAACCTTGTGGATATGCAAAGACATTAGAGACATTAGTAGGTGTGCTGTAACATATAGGGTCACAGAGAGTCAGACACAACTGAGTGACTGAACAACCATATGTGAAATGTTCCCCTTGTACTTGATATATGCCACGTGGCGGTGTGATTTGGCCACTATTTGTTGTCCCAGTGTAAATGTGATGAGTGAAATGTACATAAGATGATGTTTGTATTTTTAGGGTCCACATTTGAGCCTCTGTGAGTGTGAAAGGGTTAATATGTCAGCCATTTGCATGTATTTGTGTTGCAATTTAATGAGCTAGTGTATCTTTAATAGCTTTCAGCAACTTGCAGTATGGCTTTTCATATTGGCATATGCATGACTATTTCAACCTATGAGGAAAATAACATTTTATATGTTGCCATATTTGATAGTTGCGAGTTATTGTGCAAGTAATTGGAATGCCTTCCATTGCTTTCCCCATATTTGTAAAGTGCATTGGTGTCTTTATATTGCAGTGTTAGAATGGTGGATCCCCAGTTCTACCACTAGAACAGGGGAAGTTCACGTTAGGCAGGTTATGGTGTAGAGGAGTAAGTTGTAGGCTCTGCTACCAAACCAATCATGAGTGGCTTAGTCCTTATTAGTGATGTCGCAAACATCGAATTTTGGGTTCGCGAACAGCGAACGTGAACTTCATCAAATGTTCGTGAACGGGCGAACATCGGCGAACCGCCATAGACTTCAATGGGCAGGCGAATTTCAAAACCCACAGGGACTCTTTCTGGCCACAATAGTGATAGGAAAGTTGTTTCAAGGGGACTAACACCTGGACTGTGGCTTGCCGGAGGGGGATCCATGGCAAAACTCCCACTGAAAATTACATAGTTGATGCAGAGTCTGGTTTTAAGCCATAAAGGGCATAAATCACCTAACATTCCTAAATTGTTTGGAATAACATGGTTTAAAACATCAGGTATGATGTTGTATCGATCAGGTAGTTTAAGGGTTACACCCGCTTCACAGTAACAGACCAATCTCCCTGTTTAATGCACCGCAAACAACCGCAAACAGTCCCTTTGCACAACCGCAAACTCCCCATTTGCACAATGTCCCGTTCCTTTTCCTCACTGATGTCATTGAAGGTCTCTTCCTCCACCCAGCCACCAAGGGTCCCCGAAATGTGACAACAAGCCCCCTGGGATGCCTGCTGTGTTTGGTCTTCCACCTCCTCAAAAGCCACCTTCCTCCTCTGACCAGCATGGAATATGATACACAGGTCAGAGTCTGGGGGCTTCTACTGCCCAGCATGGAAGATTATACACAGGTTACAGTCTGGGGGCTTCCACTGCACAGCATGGAAGATTATACACAGGTCAGAGTCTGGGGCTTCCACTGCCCAGCATGGAAGATTATACACAGGTCAGAGTCTGGGGGCTTCCACTGCACAGCATGGAAGATTATACGCGTTGCCTCTGTCTGCATTATTATAAGATGTGTACTGTTAAGTAGTACTATTCCGATCGGTTTAATCCCTGTTACATCCACTATCAGGGGACGTGTATATGGCATGGATTTTTGGAAGCGGGAGATGGAAAAAGATGCTTGGTCGGTCCTCACACTTCAAATTTGGGGGACTGCGCGTGCAATCTAAGGTGCCACCAGATATGAGTGTCACTGTGCATTGGCAACAGTTGGCAGAGTAGATGCAATAGACTTCACACACACGCCTGTAGGCAGGCAACTGATATTCAATCTATTACAGTCAAAAAAGTGTTGTTTTATGTCACTGTACACTACAGTTGCACCAGATATGACATATCACTGTGCACTGGCAAAAGTTGGCAGAGTAGATGCAATAGGCTTCACACACACGCCTGTAGGCAGGCAACTGATATTTAATCTATTACAGTCAAAAAAGTGTTGTTTTATTTCACTGAGCACAATATAAGCTGTTAGGTGTTAGCCTGTCACACACACACGCTGTCAGGCAGGCATATGCAATTAAATTACACAGAAAAAAATAATAAAATAAAATAAATGATCTTCTAGCCCTAAAAAGGGCTTTTTGGGTTGCTGTCCTTCAGATGGAAGGCTCTGGAAGGGAGTGTCGGCGAACTGTTCGGGACATCACTGGTCCTTATATATTACCATACATCAACAAGGTGCTGTATTTGATTAAGCCACTCATGGATGTAATATTATACCATAATAGAGATATCATACAGGCTGCATTACTATATACAAAACACATAATTGTTATATATAAACTAGAGTATTGCCCGTCAAAAAATGACGGCAATGAAATTGTAAGTTTGCTAATGCTGTTTGGTGTATGGTAATCAAATAAATAATACATTAATAAATGAATATACTTTACCTATTTTGAAGTAATATATGCAGGAAGCATTGTGTTGAAGAGCTGACAATCTGTTTTGATGTTGCCGCAGCATCCAATGTGTGTTTTGAGTGTTGTGGAGCTGCTGTGTAAGTGTCAGCAGGTGTGCAGTGTGTAGTGTAAATAGTGTGCTGTGCGCGAGGAAAATCTGTTAGGGTACCTGTGAACTTCCGCATTGTGTAAGTCAGTGTTGTTAAATGGCGTCTAATGTGTGTATTACTCTGCTGTGGCTGATTTTGCGTCCTTGTTCTTGTACCTCGTACAGCTTTTTGGAAAAATCTGTATGTGTTTCGTGGTGTTTTGCTTGTTTAGGGTCCTGTAGCCTAATTTTTGTTTTGTGCGGCGGCCATTTTTTCTCTTGCTAAGGGGATTTTCGGGTGTGTAAACTCTTTAATTTCTACTTAAATTGACTAGTAACTTCACTTTTAGAGATGCTGGGTGCCCCCCCCCCCCCCTTGCCGTGGGTAGGCTTTTTATGTGTTTGTTGTGTGTATTTTTTGTGTTTTTAGTGTTTTTGTGTGCGCGGGTTTCCGCCGCTAATGTCGTATTTTTGCGAGGTCGTAATATTTTTGTTTGTAAGTGGTGCGGCTCGTATTTGCGAATGCTAAGTTTGTAAATGTTTTGGTAGCAGTGGGAGCCTCCAACTCTGCAAATGCGGCCCCTCGCCAGCAAGGAGCAACTGCGGCCCTCTCTTTGCGAGGGCCGCAGCGTTAGCAACAACTTTTCTCAACCCGCACTGTTGACAACTATATATGTGATAAGGATAATGGAGTTTTCCCATAGATTATCAGTTACTAGTATAGTGGTGTGCTACTATAGCATTATATGTATGGTGTTTTGCAACTAGATTTACATTGACTTAATGAGCTAATTCCACAATGGATAATTGATGACCGAGTTTTATTGGTTATTATTATATTTCATATTTTTTATTATACTTAGATATCATATTACTTGTTACAACTGTATATGGATCTTTATAGAGAGATATGATTATATTGTGAGAGTGAGTGATCCCCAGTTCTACCACCGGAATAGGGGAAGTTCACGTTAGACAGGTTATGGTGTAAAGGAGTAAGTGGTTGGCTCCGCTACCACCATATAAGATTAGGGTGAGTACTCAATTGAACATTTACACTTTGCACTTTTACCATTGTTTTAGACTTTATATTTATGACTAGCGACTTGCCCTTCAAAAAATGACGGCAATGTGATGTATATGTTTGTCAAGTTGTTTAGTTATTAACATATATTTTTGACACTTGTAAGTATTTTAATATGAACGTGTATTTTTGTAAAATGTTGATGTAATGGTTTTTTAAAATGTAATTAGTATCTGAAGAATTGTTAACTTTAATATACATTGAATGAATAGGAAAGCAAAAAGTAAAAAGCCTTCTTTAAACGTCGCGAATTTTAACATGAAGTTTAAAATATATGTAAGCAATAACCTTCAAAGTATATATTTTTAAACTTGAACTTTATTTTTTATGTAAGTTTAGAAGTTGACAAAACATTGGTATAATTTTGAACATTATAAACAGGAACATAGTGAATACATTTTGTAACCTATTTTTTTATTAAAAGTATTAACATTTGAATGTAAAAACAATTGACCTTTAAATTAATCAGTATTAAAATTCAATTTCTATCACAATAATTGTTAACTTGAATATACATTGAATGTAGAGGAAGGCATACAGTAAAACTCTTCTTAAAACGTACGTAATTAAAGTAATTCATTACTGAGCACATAAACTGGCGATAAACATTAATGTAGGTAGTAATCTTAAGATAACAGACAATATTTACATTGTGACTTAAAAGGTGCTTGACCTCTTAACATCCACTTTGTAATCTGTTGAATGAAATAACTTGAAAATATATTTTTTAAACTTGTAACATTAGAAACATTAACATAGTGACTTAACATGTTAACATAATTTTTACTAACAATGCAAGGCAAGTATTTTGTGAGGCGAATCATTCATAAACAGTACTTCCATTAATTATGACTGAATTAAACAACCAATTGTTATGTATTTTGGAATGCTTTTAAAAAATGTTGGCATCTTTAATTTGTATCCTGCAAAGTTATAGTACTTCATAGTAGACAATGTTTTTAGTAAAAATACGTCCATCTTCTAATAAATCACCTTGACTTTCATTGTTTTCAATGTAAACTTTAATAGCCTGTGGATTTTTGCACCGTGACAACGCAACGTACAATTGACCATGTGCAAAAACTGGTTCTTCCAAGAAAATACCAACAGATTTGAAAGTTTGACCTTGTGATTTATTAATGGTCATGGCAAATGCCATAATAATGGGAAATTGTCTTCTTTGAAGTATAAAAGGGAGACTACTTTCACTTGGTGCTAAATCTATTCTTGGTATGAAAACTCTCTCTCCTTTATGGGTCCCAGTTAAAATTTCAGCATCTATAAAATGGTCCTTTAATTGTTGAACAATTAATCTTGTGCCATTGCATAGGCCTTTTTTGGGGTTCATATTTCGCAGTAACATGATAATTGCACCTTTCTTTAGCTGCAAAATATGTGGTGGCATTCCAGAAGGAGTTAAAGAGTTTATGAATTCAGTTGAAAAGTTTGCCTGACTTTTATTGTCATCAGCAAGTACAGAATCAGCACTGTGATAATTTCTTTGTGGTGCATTAATTTTTTTTAAGATTTCATTATTGAGTATTAATGCATCTTTATTTTTACACGTCAGTATGACTTGGTTGGCAAGGTCGGAATATTCTTCGTTATTGATGCTCCCTTCAAATATAGCCGATATAATATCTTGTTGACAAATCATCTGAGGTGGGATCTCTACAGTGTCGTCAGGTAAATGTAGTATTTTTTCTGTTCTGCCTTCTCCAATTTTAATAAGCCAATCATTGAAATCAGTTTGGCCTTCTGATCTCATATTTTGTTGCAGTTGAAGATGGGTAAAATGTTTCCATACTGTACTTGACTTTATACATGTTTCGATAATGTCAGTTCGATTTCCATGTACAACGACAGGTAATGTTTGTCTAAAATCGCCACCCAACAACATTACCTTTCCACCAAATGGAAAAATATTATCCATGACTTCACGAAGCAAACGGTCAATACATTGGAGGGCATAGCATGACATCATTGTGGCCTCATCTATTATAATTAATTTACATTTCTTCAATTTCTTTGCTTGTAAGGATGTCATGCGAATATCTGACACAGAATTTTCTAAAATAGGCACTGGCAGTTTAAATCCACTATGAACAGTTCTTCCACCTTCTAATAAAAGTGCAGCAATTCCAGTAGTGGCAAACGCCATTGCTATTTTTCCTTGTGCTCGTACTGAACTCATTAATAAATTGTACAAATATGTTTTTCCTGATCCGCCAGGTCCATCAAGATAGAAATAACGCTCTGTCACCATGTCATCATCTATAGCATTTTTAATGGCATGAAATGCTTGCAATTGTAGTGTATTTAAAGTTGCAAGTCTTTCTTCTGTTCTTTCTGCTTGTAGTTGAATGTCATAGTCTTCAAAGTTAATGTCATCTATAAGACCTGGATCAGGCAAATTAAAACTTGCACAACTTAATCCATGAGTTAAAAAGACTTCTCTGATTTCCATTAACGCTTTTAAGTGTGCAATGGGTTCATTGTATCGTCGCATAAAGTCTTCAGCCATATAACTTTTAAAAGTCTCCCACAAAGCTAATGCATTTGGAGCATTTGAGAAGATACAAATAAAAGCAAATTGTTCTCTCATCTGTCGTGGCATTTGACATTGTGCTGCTTCTTCTAAACATCTTTCCCACTCTGTATCATCAGCGAGTAAGTTTCTATGTCTTGCAGCTAAATGGAAGGATTCATATACAATGTCATTAACAGTTCTTAAGTGTTCAAAACGTTGTGCTCCAGGAACATTTAAAAGTAATATCCGTAAGCAAAAACGTTCAACATCTCTTGGACTGACTGTGTAAATTCTTGGAATAATTTTATTGCCTCTGGTTTTTCTTGGTCTCCATAATCCATTCACAAAAACATAGTGATATGGAATTTCAATATATAAGTATTGTGTTGCTTCAGCATCAGTGGAATTTAATGCAAACCATGCAGTTAGTGTAGTGTGACGATCTTCACTTTGGGCCAATGCATTCATTTCATTTCCAGCATGGAAATAGACTAGATGTCGTTGTGGCAAATGTACTGCTAACCTATATACTGCATGTGATCTATCATGCATTTCAAATTTTAAAAGCCGCCACTTAGCTTCTGGCGCACTGACATAGCGAGCATCTACATGAGATGCAAGTTCATCATGTACTAACTCACTACTTTCAGGGTTGTCTGCACTTTTGACGACTACAGTAGCTGCATCGTAACCTTTGTAAATATATTTGTAGACATATTTAATGGATTTGATGGAAGTGCAGGCTTCTACGTTGATGTGGGCGTTGTACTTCATGAGTAAATGTGGATTGTAGGGTACTACATATCTATTGTCCACTTTTTTTCCACGAATAATGGCACTATCTCCTTCTCTTCTTTTATAAAGTGGATATCCATCACAATTGGCATAGGCTTTGTCTCTATAATCTTTTGGAAATTCTTTGGAACATTTATTATTTTTCATACATGGTGATTGTGGATTAAGGTCACCACAGGGTCCATGAATCATGCGATGAGTAACAATCTCATATAGTCTACCATATAGTTCTGGATCTGGTAGTTCAGCAACAATGACTGCATCCACTTTGTCCGAAGTATCTAATTTATCTTTTTCTTGAAGTATTATTAGAAGATGTGCATGTGGAAGGCCTCTTTTTTGAAATTCAATGGTATATACATAAGCAAGACATTTGCCAAATAACTGAT
This sequence comes from Discoglossus pictus, assembly GCA_027410445.1. Taxonomy (NCBI): domain Eukaryota; kingdom Metazoa; phylum Chordata; class Amphibia; order Anura; family Alytidae; genus Discoglossus; species Discoglossus pictus. The sequence goes on along the minus strand of CM050166.1, from coordinate 268,476,573 downwards.
TTATAGTGAAGTCACGTATTAATTCATTTAATTTAATCTTGAAAACTCTGGCTACTAAATCTGGTCGATCTGAAGCAGTTTGTCCAAGAAGTAGATTTAGTGTAATTTCTGGCTATTGTGGATTACATGTAAATGTCACAAATAAATCGGGTTTGCCAAATTTAGTGACAATAGCCATAGCAGGGAGGAGATTAGCATGGGGTGAAATGGGGGGGAGGAGAAGGAGATCAGAATGGGGGACCGCGGGGGGGGGGGAGGAGATCAGAATGTGGGACCTGGGGGGGAGGAGAAGGAGATCAAAATTGGGGACATGGGGGGGGGGGAGAAGGAGATCAGAATTGGGGACCTGGGAGGGAGGAGAAGGAGTTTAGAATGGGGGACCTGGGGGGAGAGGAGATCAGAATGGGAGACCTGGGGGAAGAGGATATCGGAATGGGGTACCTGGACGGAGAGGAGATAAGAATGGGGGACCTGGGGTGTGTGATCAGAATGTAAGGACCTGGGGCGGGAGATCACAATGGGGGACAGGGCGTGGGGGAGGAGCTAAGAATGGGTTTATATGGGGGTAGGAGATAAGAATGTGGGTATATGAGGGGATGAGATCAGAATGGGGGACCTGGGGTGGATATGATCAGAATGGGGGGACCTGGGGGGGAGGAGATAAGAATGGGCGGCCCTGGGGGTGGGGGAGGAGATGAGAATGGGGGGACCAGGTTGTGGGGGAGATCAGAATGGGTGGACTTGGGGGAGGATATCAGAATGGGGGGCCTGGCTGGAGGAGATCAGACTGGGGGGACCTGGGTGGGGAGGAGATCAGAATGGGGTGACCTGGGGGTGGGGGAGGAGATCAGAATGGGGGACCTGGGGGTGGGGGAGGAGATCAGAATGTGTGGACCTGGGGACATCAGGTGGTGGAACCTGGGCAGGGAGGAGATTAGAATGGGGTGAAATGGGGGGAGGAGAAGGAGATCAGAATGGGGCAACTTGGGGGGTGGAGAAGGAGATCAGAATGGGGTCTGGGGAGGAGGAGAAGGAGATCAGAATGGGGGACCATGGGGGGGAGGAGAAGGAGATCAGAATGGGGGACCTGGGGGTGGGGGAGGAGATGAGAATGGGGGGACCAGGGTGTGGGGGAGGAGATCAGAATGGGGGGACCTGGGGTGGAGGAGATCAGAATGGGGGGACCTGGGGGGGAGGAGATCAGAATGGGGGTCATGGGGGTGGGGGAGGAGCAGAGAATGGGGGGACCAGGGTGTGGGGGAGGAGATCCGAATGGGTGGACTTGGGGGGGAGGATATCAGAATTGGGGGACCTGAGGGGGAGATCAGGTGGTGGAACCTGGGTGGGGAGATCAGAATGGGGTGACCTGGGGGTGGGGGAGTAGATCAGAATGGGGGACCAGGGGGTGGGGTAGGAGATCAGAATGTGTGGACCTGGGGACATCAGGTGGTGGAACCTGGGCAGGGAGGAGATTAGCATGGGGTGAAATGGGGGGGAGGAGAAGGAAATCAGAGTGGGGGACCGCGGGGGGGGGGGGGGGGAAGGAGATCAGAATGTGGGACCTGGGGGGGAGGAGAAGGAGATCAAAATTGGGGACATGGGGGGGAGGAGAAGGAGATCAGAATTGGGGACCTGGGAGGGAGGAGAAGGAGTTTAGAATGGGGGACCTGGGGGGAGAGGAGATCAGAATGGGGTACCTGGACGGAGAGGAGATAAGAATGGGGGACCTGGGGTGTGTGATCAGAATGTAAGGACCTGGGGCGGGAGATCACAATGGGGGACAGGGCGTGGGGGAGGAGCTAAGAATGGGTTTATATGGGGGTAGGAGATAAGAATGTGGATATATGAGGGGATGAGATCAGAATGGGGGACCTGGGGTGGATATGATCAGAATGGGGGGACCTGGGGGGGAGGAGATCAGAATGGGGGGCCCTGGGGGTGGGGGAGGAGATGAGAATGGGGGGACCAGGTTGTGGGGGAGATCAGAATGGGGGGACTTGGGGGAGGATATCAGAATGGGGGGCCTGGCTGGAGGAGATCAGACTGGGGGGACCTGGGTGGGGAGGAGATCAGAATGGGGTGACCTGGGGGTGGGGGAGGAGATCAGAATGGGGGACCAGGGGGTGGGGGAGGAGATCAGAATGTGTGGACCTGGGGACATCAGGTGGTGGAACCTGGGCAGGGAGGAGATTAGAATGGGGTGAAATGGGGGGGAGGAGAAGGAGATCAGAATGGGGCAACTTGGGGGGTGGAGAAGGAGATCAGAATGGGGTCTGGGGAGGAGGAGAAGGAGATCAGAATGGGGGACCATGGGGGGGAGGAGAAGGAGATCAGAATGGGGGACCTGGGGGTGGGGGAGGAGATGAGAATGGGGGGACCAGGGTGTGGGGGAGGAGATCAGAATGGGGGGACTTGGGGGGGAGGATATCAGAATGGGGGGCCTGGGTGGAGGAGATCAGAATGGGGGGACCTAGGAGGGAGATCAGGTGGTGGAACCTGGGCGGGGAGGAGATCAGATTGGGTTTATGTGGGGGGAGGAGATAAGAATGTGGGTATATGAGGGGAGGAGATCAGAATGGGGGACCTGGGGTGGATGAGATCAGAATGGGGGGACCTGGGGGTGGGGGAGGAGATGAGAATGGGGGGAACAGGGTGTGGGAGAGGATATCAGAATGGGGGACCTGGGTTGAGGAGATCAGAATGGGGACCTGGGGACATCAGGTGGTGGAACCTGGGCAGGGAGGAGATTAGAATGGGGTGAAATAGGGCGGAGGAGAAGGAGATCAGAATGGGGGACCTGGGGGGGGGAGAAGGAGATCAGAATGGGGGACGGTGGGGGGGGAGAGAAGGAGATCAGAATGTGGGACCTGGAAGGCAGGAAAATGAGATCATAATAGGGGACCTGGGGGGGAGGAGAAGGAGATTAGAATGGGGGACCTGGGGGTGAGGAGATCGGAATGGGGGACCTGGGGGAGAGGAGATAAGAATAGGGGGCCCTGGGGGTGGGGGGGGGATGAGAATGGGGGGACCAGGGTGTGGGGGAGGAGATCAGAATGGGGGGATTTGGGGGGAGGATATGGGAGACCTGGGGGAAGAGGATATCGGAATGGGAGACCTGGGGGAAGAGGATATTGGAATGGGGGACCTGGGGTAGAGGAGATAAGAATGGGGGACCTGGGGTGAGTGATCAGAATGTAGGGACCTGGGGGGAGGAGATCACAATGGGGGACCTTTGGGGGAGGAGATCAGAATGGGGGACCAGGGGGTGGGGGAGGAGATAAGAATGGGTTTATATACAGGGAGGAGATAAGAATGTGGGTATAAGAGGGGAGGAGATCAGAATGGGGGGACCTGAGGTGGAGTAGATCATAATGGGGGAACCTGGGGGGAGGAGATCAGAATGGGGGTTCCTGGAGGTGGGGGAGGAGATGAGAATGGGGGGACCAGGGTGTGGGGGAGATCAGAATGGGGGGACTTAGGGGGGAAGGTATCACAATGGGGGGACCTGGGGGAGAGGGAGGAGATCAGAATGGGGGACCAGAGGGTGGGGGAGGAGATCAGAATGTGTGGACCTGGGGACATCAGGTGGTGGAACCTGGGCAGGGAGGAGATTAGAATGGGGTGAAACGGGGGGGGAGGGAGAAGGAGATCAGAATGAGGGACCTTGGGGGGAGGAAAAGGAGATCAGAATGGGGGACCTGGGGGGGAGGAGAAAGAGGTCAGAATGGGGGACCAGGGAGGCAGGAAAAGGAGAACAGGGGACTGGGGGGGGGGAGAGATCAGAATGGGGGACCTGGGGGGGAAGAGATCAGAATGGGGGACCTGGGGGTGAAGAGGTCTGAATGGGGGACCTGCAGGGGATCAGAATTGGGGAACCAGGGGGGAGCTCACAGCTTAATTCAAGAACACAAGCCCCTTTACCACCACCACCACTTAGCAATCCAGAAGGGGACCAGGAAAACATACACCACACTAATGTAAATTGATAAATAGCAAAACATAATGGGAGGTCAGAAAGTGATAATGGCTATACATCTTGGCACATGGCCACCAGCATTCTGATCTCCTTCTCCTCCCCTCTCAGGTCCCCCATTCTGATCTCTTTCTACTTCCCCCCAGGTACCCCATTCTGATCTCCTTCTCCCCCCAGGTCCCCCATTCTGATCTCCTTCTCCTCTCCCCAGGTACCCCATTCTTATCTCCTTCTTCTCCCCCACAGGTCCCCAATTCTGATCTCCTTCTCTTCCCCCCAGGTCCTACATTTTGATCTCTCCCCCCCACCAGGCCCCCCATTCTGATATCCCCCCCCAGGTCCCCCATTCTGATCTACTCCCCCCCATCGCCTGCATCTCCCATTCTGATCTCCCCCCCCCCAGGTCCACCCATTCTGATCTCCTCCATGCCCCTTTCCCCTATTCTGATATCCCCCCTCAGGTCCCCCCATTCTGATCTCCCCCACACAACCGCAAGTTAGAACCCAGGCTCCAGCCGGGCCCCAGACCCTCCCCACTCAATCACCGCCACCTCCTCATTTGGCCACGCCCCACAGGCCTCTATTCCCTAAATCAGGCTAGGCTGCACAGTCGGAGATGCTGGCACTCATGCAGCAGCAGCAGGTTGACTCACTTTGGGGGATCCAGGCCTGCATTTCTGCCAATCATGTGCAGTCTGGCAAAGTGCAATAGGGAGAAGAGGAGGCATCATCTAATGACAGAATCCTATCTTGCCGGGCTGCTCAGGATTGGACTTGTCCCCAGCCCCGCCTCCTTCACCCCAGTGGCATCCTCAGGTCACCCGCAGCCCGGCACTTCCTCTCCTCCCACCATGCCTCCACCACCGACAACCACCAGCAGTGAGATGGTGGACGGCCGTGGATGTAGCTAGGCGGAGGAGTACATAGGAGCTGTGCATATGTTTGTCCCTTCTCAACAGCACTCATCAGCTCACAGCTTAATTCAAGAACACAAGCCCCTTTACCACCACTTAGCAATCCAGAAGGGGATCAGGAGAACATATACCACACTAATGTAAATTGATGAATAGCAAAACATAATGGGAGATCACCAAGTGGGAATGGGTATACATCTTGGCACATGGCCACCAGCAATGGCGTGGTACTTTTCAGGATGAGTGTAGAGGAGATTATCCCTGACGGAGGTGAGTTGGCTGATGCTCCACGTGCCACATTACAGCCTCCATGTGTTTTTATGGCCGCTCCCGATGGGTTTGAGTAGATAAGTGTTGTGTATGGTCCCCAGGTCCTCTTCAGGATTGCTAATTGGTGGTGGTGAAGGGGCTTGTGTACCTGAATGAAGCTGTGGGCTATACCATGTAGGGCCAGTGTAGGTGGATAGGTGATAGCAAAGAGCTCAGACAAACCACAATTCACTAGGGAATGAACTGTCACCCCACTCCAGTATGTTTGGCATACAAACCTTGTGGATATGCAAAGACATTAGAGACATTAGTAGGTGTGCTGTAACATATAGGGTCACAGAGAGTCAGACACAACTGAGTGACTGAACAACCATATGTGAAATGTTCCCCTTGTACTTGATATATGCCACGTGGCGGTGTGATTTGGCCACTATTTGTTGTCCCAGTGTAAATGTGATGAGTGAAATGTACATAAGATGATGTTTGTATTTTTAGGGTCCACATTTGAGCCTCTGTGAGTGTGAAAGGGTTAATATGTCAGCCATTTGCATGTATTTGTGTTGCAATTTAATGAGCTAGTGTATCTTTAATAGCTTTCAGCAACTTGCAGTATGGCTTTTCATATTGGCATATGCATGACTATTTCAACCTATGAGGAAAATAACATTTTATATGTTGCCATATTTGATAGTTGCGAGTTATTGTGCAAGTAATTGGAATGCCTTCCATTGCTTTCCCCATATTTGTAAAGTGCATTGGTGTCTTTATATTGCAGTGTTAGAATGGTGGATCCCCAGTTCTACCACTAGAACAGGGGAAGTTCACGTTAGGCAGGTTATGGTGTAGAGGAGTAAGTTGTAGGCTCTGCTACCAAACCAATCATGAGTGGCTTAGTCCTTATTAGTGATGTCGCAAACATCGAATTTTGGGTTCGCGAACAGCGAACGTGAACTTCATCAAATGTTCGTGAACGGGCGAACATCGGCGAACCGCCATAGACTTCAATGGGCAGGCGAATTTCAAAACCCACAGGGACTCTTTCTGGCCACAATAGTGATAGGAAAGTTGTTTCAAGGGGACTAACACCTGGACTGTGGCTTGCCGGAGGGGGATCCATGGCAAAACTCCCACTGAAAATTACATAGTTGATGCAGAGTCTGGTTTTAAGCCATAAAGGGCATAAATCACCTAACATTCCTAAATTGTTTGGAATAACATGGTTTAAAACATCAGGTATGATGTTGTATCGATCAGGTAGTTTAAGGGTTACACCCGCTTCACAGTAACAGACCAATCTCCCTGTTTAATGCACCGCAAACAACCGCAAACAGTCCCTTTGCACAACCGCAAACTCCCCATTTGCACAATGTCCCGTTCCTTTTCCTCACTGATGTCATTGAAGGTCTCTTCCTCCACCCAGCCACCAAGGGTCCCCGAAATGTGACAACAAGCCCCCTGGGATGCCTGCTGTGTTTGGTCTTCCACCTCCTCAAAAGCCACCTTCCTCCTCTGACCAGCATGGAATATGATACACAGGTCAGAGTCTGGGGGCTTCTACTGCCCAGCATGGAAGATTATACACAGGTTACAGTCTGGGGGCTTCCACTGCACAGCATGGAAGATTATACACAGGTCAGAGTCTGGGGCTTCCACTGCCCAGCATGGAAGATTATACACAGGTCAGAGTCTGGGGGCTTCCACTGCACAGCATGGAAGATTATACGCGTTGCCTCTGTCTGCATTATTATAAGATGTGTACTGTTAAGTAGTACTATTCCGATCGGTTTAATCCCTGTTACATCCACTATCAGGGGACGTGTATATGGCATGGATTTTTGGAAGCGGGAGATGGAAAAAGATGCTTGGTCGGTCCTCACACTTCAAATTTGGGGGACTGCGCGTGCAATCTAAGGTGCCACCAGATATGAGTGTCACTGTGCATTGGCAACAGTTGGCAGAGTAGATGCAATAGACTTCACACACACGCCTGTAGGCAGGCAACTGATATTCAATCTATTACAGTCAAAAAAGTGTTGTTTTATGTCACTGTACACTACAGTTGCACCAGATATGACATATCACTGTGCACTGGCAAAAGTTGGCAGAGTAGATGCAATAGGCTTCACACACACGCCTGTAGGCAGGCAACTGATATTTAATCTATTACAGTCAAAAAAGTGTTGTTTTATTTCACTGAGCACAATATAAGCTGTTAGGTGTTAGCCTGTCACACACACACGCTGTCAGGCAGGCATATGCAATTAAATTACACAGAAAAAAATAATAAAATAAAATAAATGATCTTCTAGCCCTAAAAAGGGCTTTTTGGGTTGCTGTCCTTCAGATGGAAGGCTCTGGAAGGGAGTGTCGGCGAACTGTTCGGGACATCACTGGTCCTTATATATTACCATACATCAACAAGGTGCTGTATTTGATTAAGCCACTCATGGATGTAATATTATACCATAATAGAGATATCATACAGGCTGCATTACTATATACAAAACACATAATTGTTATATATAAACTAGAGTATTGCCCGTCAAAAAATGACGGCAATGAAATTGTAAGTTTGCTAATGCTGTTTGGTGTATGGTAATCAAATAAATAATACATTAATAAATGAATATACTTTACCTATTTTGAAGTAATATATGCAGGAAGCATTGTGTTGAAGAGCTGACAATCTGTTTTGATGTTGCCGCAGCATCCAATGTGTGTTTTGAGTGTTGTGGAGCTGCTGTGTAAGTGTCAGCAGGTGTGCAGTGTGTAGTGTAAATAGTGTGCGTGCGCGAGGAAAATCTGTTAGGGTACCTGTGAACTTCCGCATTGTGTAAGTCAGTGTTGTTAAATGGCGTCTAATGTGTGTATTACTCTGCTGTGGCTGATTTTGCGTCCTTGTTCTTGTACCTCGTACAGCTTTTTGGAAAAATCTGTATGTGTTTCGTGGTGTTTTGCTTGTTTAGGGTCCTGTAGCCTAATTTTTGTTTTGTGCGGCGGCCATTTTTTCTCTTGCTAAGGGGATTTTCGGGTGTGTAAACTCTTTAATTTCTACTTAAATTGACTAGTAACTTCACTTTTAGAGATGCTGGGTGCCCCCCCCCCCCCTTGCCGTGGGTAGGCTTTTTATGTGTTTGTTGTGTGTATTTTTTGTGTTTTTAGTGTTTTTGTGTGCGCGGGTTTCCGCCGCTAATGTCGTATTTTTGCGAGGTCGTAATATTTTTGTTTGTAAGTGGTGCGGCTCGTATTTGCGAATGCTAAGTTTGTAAATGTTTTGGTAGCAGTGGGAGCCTCCAACTCTGCAAATGCGGCCCCTCGCCAGCAAGGAGCAACTGCGGCCCTCTCTTTGCGAGGGCCGCAGCGTTAGCAACAACTTTTCTCAACCCGCACTGTTGACAACTATATATGTGATAAGGATAATGGAGTTTTCCCATAGATTATCAGTTACTAGTATAGTGGTGTGCTACTATAGCATTATATGTATGGTGTTTTGCAACTAGATTTACATTGACTTAATGAGCTAATTCCACAATGGATAATTGATGACCGAGTTTTATTGGTTATTATTATATTTCATATTTTTTATTATACTTAGATATCATATTACTTGTTACAACTGTATATGGATCTTTATAGAGAGATATGATTATATTGTGAGAGTGAGTGATCCCCAGTTCTACCACCGGAATAGGGGAAGTTCACGTTAGACAGGTTATGGTGTAAAGGAGTAAGTGGTTGGCTCCGCTACCACCATATAAGATTAGGGTGAGTACTCAATTGAACATTTACACTTTGCACTTTTACCATTGTTTTAGACTTTATATTTATGACTAGCGACTTGCCCTTCAAAAAATGACGGCAATGTGATGTATATGTTTGTCAAGTTGTTTAGTTATTAACATATATTTTTGACACTTGTAAGTATTTTAATATGAACGTGTATTTTTGTAAAATGTTGATGTAATGGTTTTTTAAAATGTAATTAGTATCTGAAGAATTGTTAACTTTAATATACATTGAATGAATAGGAAAGCAAAAAGTAAAAAGCCTTCTTTAAACGTCGCGAATTTTAACATGAAGTTTAAAATATATGTAAGCAATAACCTTCAAAGTATATATTTTTAAACTTGAACTTTATTTTTTATGTAAGTTTAGAAGTTGACAAAACATTGGTATAATTTTGAACATTATAAACAGGAACATAGTGAATACATTTTGTAACCTATTTTTTTATTAAAAGTATTAACATTTGAATGTAAAAACAATTGACCTTTAAATTAATCAGTATTAAAATTCAATTTCTATCACAATAATTGTTAACTTGAATATACATTGAATGTAGAGGAAGGCATACAGTAAAACTCTTCTTAAAACGTACGTAATTAAAGTAATTCATTACTGAGCACATAAACTGGCGATAAACATTAATGTAGGTAGTAATCTTAAGATAACAGACAATATTTACATTGTGACTTAAAAGGTGCTTGACCTCTTAACATCCACTTTGTAATCTGTTGAATGAAATAACTTGAAAATATATTTTTTAAACTTGTAACATTAGAAACATTAACATAGTGACTTAACATGTTAACATAATTTTTACTAACAATGCAAGGCAAGTATTTTGTGAGGCGAATCATTCATAAACAGTACTTCCATTAATTATGACTGAATTAAACAACCAATTGTTATGTATTTTGGAATGCTTTTAAAAAATGTTGGCATCTTTAATTTGTATCCTGCAAAGTTATAGTACTTCATAGTAGACAATGTTTTTAGTAAAAATACGTCCATCTTCTAATAAATCACCTTGACTTTCATTGTTTTCAATGTAAACTTTAATAGCCTGTGGATTTTTGCACCGTGACAACGCAACGTACAATTGACCATGTGCAAAAACTGGTTCTTCCAAGAAAATACCAACAGATTTGAAAGTTTGACCTTGTGATTTATTAATGGTCATGGCAAATGCCATAATAATGGGAAATTGTCTTCTTTGAAGTATAAAAGGGAGACTACTTTCACTTGGTGCTAAATCTATTCTTGGTATGAAAACTCTCTCTCCTTTATGGGTCCCAGTTAAAATTTCAGCATCTATAAAATGGTCCTTTAATTGTTGAACAATTAATCTTGTGCCATTGCATAGGCCTTTTTTGGGGTTCATATTTCGCAGTAACATGATAATTGCACCTTTCTTTAGCTGCAAAATATGTGGTGGCATTCCAGAAGGAGTTAAAGAGTTTATGAATTCAGTTGAAAAGTTTGCCTGACTTTTATTGTCATCAGCAAGTACAGAATCAGCACTGTGATAATTTCTTTGTGGTGCATTAATTTTTTTTAAGATTTCATTATTGAGTATTAATGCATCTTTATTTTTACACGTCAGTATGACTTGGTTGGCAAGGTCGGAATATTCTTCGTTATTGATGCTCCCTTCAAATATAGCCGATATAATATCTTGTTGACAAATCATCTGAGGTGGGATCTCTACAGTGTCGTCAGGTAAATGTAGTATTTTTTCTGTTCTGCCTTCTCCAATTTTAATAAGCCAATCATTGAAATCAGTTTGGCCTTCTGATCTCATATTTTGTTGCAGTTGAAGATGGGTAAAATGTTTCCATACTGTACTTGACTTTATACATGTTTCGATAATGTCAGTTCGATTTCCATGTACAACGACAGGTAATGTTTGTCTAAAATCGCCACCCAACAACATTACCTTTCCACCAAATGGAAAAATATTATCCATGACTTCACGAAGCAAACGGTCAATACATTGGAGGGCATAGCATGACATCATTGTGGCCTCATCTATTATAATTAATTTACATTTCTTCAATTTCTTTGCTTGTAAGGATGTCATGCGAATATCTGACACAGAATTTTCTAAAATAGGCACTGGCAGTTTAAATCCACTATGAACAGTTCTTCCACCTTCTAATAAAAGTGCAGCAATTCCAGTAGTGGCAAACGCCATTGCTATTTTTCCTTGTGCTCGTACTGAACTCATTAATAAATTGTACAAATATGTTTTTCCTGATCCGCCAGGTCCATCAAGATAGAAATAACGCTCTGTCACCATGTCATCATCTATAGCATTTTTAATGGCATGAAATGCTTGCAATTGTAGTGTATTTAAAGTTGCAAGTCTTTCTTCTGTTCTTTCTGCTTGTAGTTGAATGTCATAGTCTTCAAAGTTAATGTCATCTATAAGACCTGGATCAGGCAAATTAAAACTTGCACAACTTAATCCATGAGTTAAAAAGACTTCTTTGATTTCCATTAACGCTTTTAAGTGTGCAATGGGTTCATTGTATCGTCGCATAAAGTCTTCAGCCATATAACTTTTAAAAGTCTCCCACAAAGCTAATGCATTTGGAGCATTTGAGAAGATACAAATAAAAGCAAATTGTTCTCTCATCTGTCGTGGCATTTGACATTGTGCTGCTTCTTCTAAACATCTTTCCCACTCTGTATCATCAGCGAGTAAGTTTCTATGTCTTGCAGCTAAATGGAAGGATTCATATACAATGTCATTAACAGTTCTTAAGTGTTCAAAACGTTGTGCTCCAGGAACATTTAAAAGTAATATCCGTAAGCAAAAACGTTCAACATCTCTTGGACTGACTGTGTAAATTCTTGGAATAATTTTATTGCCTCTGGTTTTTCTTGGTCTCCATAATCCATTCACAAAAACATAGTGATATGGAATTTCAATATATAAGTATTGTGTTGCTTCAGCATCAGTGGAATTTAATGCAAACCATGCAGTTAGTGTAGTGTGACGATCTTCACTTTGGGCCAATGCATTCATTTCATTTCCAGCATGGAAATAGACTAGATGTCGTTGTGGCAAATGTACTGCTAACCTATATACTGCATGTGATCTATCATGCATTTCAAATTTTAAAAGCCGCCACTTAGCTTCTGGCGCACTGACATAGCGAGCATCTACATGAGATGCAAGTTCATCATGTACTAACTCACTACTTTCAGGGTTGTCTGCACTTTTGACGACTACAGTAGCTGCATCGTAACCTTTGTAAATATATTTGTAGACATATTTAATGGATTTGATGGAAGTGCAGGCTTCTACGTTGATGTGGGCGTTGTACTTCATGAGTAAATGTGGATTGTAGGGTACTACATATCTATTGTCCACTTTTTTTCCACGAATAATGGCACTATCTCCTTCTCTTCTTTTATAAAGTGGATATCCATCACAATTGGCATAGGCTTTGTCTCTATAATCTTTTGGAAATTCTTTGGAACATTTATTATTTTTCATACATGGTGATTGTGGATTAAGGTCACCACAGGGTCCATGAATCATGCGATGAGTAACAATCTCATATAGTCTACCATATAGTTCTGGATCTGGTAGTTCAGCAACAATGACTGCATCCACTTTGTCCGAAGTATCTAATTTATCTTTTTCTTGAAGTATTATTAGAAGATGTGCATGTGGAAGGCCTCTTTTTTGAAATTCAATGGTATATACATAAGCAAGACATTTGCCAAATAACTGATTTATAGTGAAGTCACGTATTAATTCATTTAATTTAATCTTGAAAACTCTGGCTACTAAATCTGGTCGATCTGAAGCAGTTTGTCCAAGAAGTAGATTTAGTGTAATTTCTGGCTATTGTGGATTACATGTAAATGTCACAAATAAATCGGGTTTGCCAAATTTAGTGACAATAGCCATAGCATCATTGTATCTTTCTCTCATATTCCGAGGAGATCCTTGAAAGGAAGATGGTAAAATGATGGCTTTGCCAGCTGTCATGTCTCTGCTTGTAGCCACGTCAGCAACATAGTCCATTAATCCAGAATATTGTTCTACACGGAGTTTATCTTGTTGATATTTGATAAAGTTTAAATTATTTGCCTCAACTTGCAAATATGAATCAATAATCCATTGTTGTGTTAGTTTCCCACCACATAAAAGTGGATTAAATACATTGCGAATGGCAATTTGAGCTACTTTAAATTCAAGCATAGAAACATTATTTCGGATTCTGGCTTTAGCATTTGGGTAACTGGGAAGAGTTAATTTTGGTTGCCAACCTGCTTCTCCGTGTGGGAAAAAGATGGGATATGTCATTGGATCTAAATTTGTACTTAAGATACTCATATTAATAAACGGTTGCTCCTCATTTCTAGGATATATTCGAATGTCTCTTTGAAATGGTGGTTCTCCTTCATCATTCTGAAACACCATTGCAACCTCATTTGATGTTGGCAAGTTATAACGACGTTTATCAGTATGTCTGTCTCTTTTAAGCACCATATTAACCTTTGGCATGGGTAATTGATGTGTTTGTGCATGAAGTAGTTGTTCATTTTCTACTTCTGCCAATTTTTTATAAGCTTTACTGTAGGGATTGTTGTCCATAATGTTATTTAGCTCTATGAAAACACTGGGTAAGCATTTTTTTTTTTCTTCCATCTGCATACGTTGGTCAACAGCTTCCATTGTATCTAGGACATATAGTTGAGCGAATTTTCTTTGATTTCCTTCCTCTGGATGTAAATGGGAAGTGCGATGATAAATTTGTCCTTGGACTTTAAAACAGTAAGGACCATGTCCTGGTACATTAGCAGCTAATGTTGCCCTAATGGATGCAAAGGATATGGCACTATTGTAAGATCTTATGTTTGTTTTAAAAATTTTGTAGTTTGGAAAAGTAGGTTCAGTCATAATATTTTGTAAATAGAGAGGAAATTGTTTCCTTTCTGGAAGTTTGAACTTGCCTTTTTGACAGCAACTAATAAATTGGCCATCTCTGGGTCTCTCCTGTTTAAAATAATAAGCCTCACAAAACTGACATTGAGTAGTCATGTCCCCACAACTATGAACATCTACTGCTAAAGACTTGAGTAGAGGACAATCTGCAAAGCATATTGGATTTTGACTTTCATATTCATCAGGTGAAATGTCATATAATGTTTCAACAACAGGTTCTAAATGTTTTGTTTTTTTCGTTGCTTTTCTTGGTATATGTTGTATTGTTTGAGGTAAAATGTCATGTAATGTTTCATGAAACGGTTCTAAATGCTTTGTTTTCTTTGTTGCTTTTTTTGGTATCTCTTGTATTTTTTCTGGTAAAATGTCATCTGATGTTTGAGCAATAGGTTGTAAATGCTTTATTTTCTTTGTTGCTTTTTTTGACATATCTTTAATTTCTGCAAGTGACAGTCTTTTGCTTGCAATTCTTTTGCGTTCTTTTTCTCGTCGAATTTCCTTCTTCTCCGGTGTCTGCTGGCTGTCTGCTCTCTGTCGTCGTTCTCTAGCTTGGCGTCTTTTCTTTTCTTGTTTACTCTCGTTATCAGCCATGTTAATCTGTAAAAATAAAATAATGTACCATTAGTTTATTTTGAGATGTTAAGTTGTTTTTCATGACAAATAGTTATCAATAGTGTGTTAACATTTTATACTTAATGAATTTCAATGAGGTCAATTGAATAAAAGTCTAAATAAGGCCATCAGATAATTATTTAAAGAAGTTTTTATTTATTAAACATGTATCCAAAAGCAAGTGTTTCAGTAACTAAAAAGGTATTTTCAAAAAGATGTTATGTCCTTATTTACAGCACTATTCAATTTGTCAAATGGCAATTAAATTAGGGTTTAGGACTGGAATGTTACAATGACAAATTGTATAGATTCTGTGTTTTTAGACTTTTTTGGACTATGCCAATTTTTTTTTAAAGTTTACATTGAAGTTTGTATTTACTGTTAAAGATTATTGGCCCTAAAAGACAAATAAGAGATAGATGAAAAATGTGTTAGTTATATTTTCTCAACAGTTATAGTTACTGGTGGTTTATTTTAAATTTTATTTTCTGTTGACATCGATGCAAAGCTAAGATCTTTATTTTTTGTTGGTCCTGTGTTGAAAGCCTTCGTCCGATGGTCTGGTCCTGTGTTGAAAGTCCTCGTCCAATGGTGTAGTCCTCTGTTGAAAGTCCTCGTCCGCTGGTCTGGTCCTCAGTTCCAACTCCTGTTCCGATGTTCTTGACGCAGTATCTGTTATAAAATAAAAATGAAAATGTTATGTTATTTGAATGTCTTTGTATTAATGAAAAAATGCCATTTTTTCTGTGTTTTTCTACAATCGTTTTTGGTGCGCCGCAATTTTGGTATGCTTCTGTAGGCTTTTTTCTAAGGCTTATAGGTGGTTAAACATTAAAGAAGAATATTAATTAATTATTCTCTTTTTTTACTTGTTATACTGTACCTTGGTTGAAGTTTGATTTGAAGCAGAATCTTTGTTGGTCCTGTGTTGAAAGCCTTCGTCTGATGGTCTGGTCCTGTGTTGAAAGCCCTTGTCCAATCGTCTGGTCCTCTGTTGAAAGTTGTCATCCGATGGTGTAGTCCTCTGTTGAAAGTCCTCGTCCAATGGTCTGGTCCTCTGTTGAAAGTCCTCGTCCACTGGTCTGTTCCTCAGTTGAAACTCCTGGTCCGATGTTCTTGACGCAGTATCTGTTATAAAATAAAAATGAAAATGTTATTTTATTTGAATGTATTTGTATTAACTAAAAAATGACATTATTTCTGTGGTTTTCTACAATCCTGTTTGGTGCCCACCACTTTTGGTATGCTTATTTAGGCTTCTTTCTAAGGCTTATAGGTTGTTAAACATAAAATAAGAATATAAATGTAGTTTGCTATGTGTTTGTGTGAGTTTTCATACAATCCTGTTTGGTGCGCACCAATGTTGGTATGCTTATTTAGGCTTCTTTCTAAGGCTTATAGGTTGTTAAACATTAAATAAGAATTTAAATGTAGTTTGCTATGTGTTTGTGTGAGTTTTCGTACAATCCTGTTTGATGGGCACCACTTTTGTTATACTTATGTAGTGTTTTTTCTAATGGTTATAGGTTGTTAAACAAAAAGAATATGAATTTAGTTTGCTATGTGTTTGTTACTGTTTTGTGTGTACCAGTTTGTGTGTACCATATGTTGCATACTTTGGCCCTCATTCAATTGCAGTTTGGCCAATTCAATAGGGTTCTAAATGTGCTTATTTCGAGCCCTATTGAATTGTCCAAAATATCAATTGAATGAGGGCCTTTGGTTGCTGGATTTGTTATATTGTGAGGGCCTCATTGAATTTGGTTTTTCACAATGGAATTGGGCTCAATATGAGCACAGAGCATCTTTTTTTACAGAAGTTTTTAGTTAGTGAACTTGTATCCAAAAGCAAGGTCTTCACTAACTAAAAACTTCTGTAAAAAAATATGCTCTGTGCTTATATAGAGCCCTATTGAAATGGGCAAATCACATTTGAATGAGGCCCTCGGCCATTAAACATATTTAGGTCCTGAATCAATTGCGTTTTTACCAATTGAATAGGGCTCTATATAAGCACATAAAATATTTTTTGACAGAAGTTTTGAGTTAGTGAAGACCTTGATTTAGTATCGAAGTTCAGTAACTAAAAATGTCTGTCTAAAAAATCTGTTATCTGCTTATATAGAGCCCTATTCAATTGGCTAACTCGCAATTGAATGAGGCTCATGGTTCGGTTCTTTTTTATACTTAATACTTTACCTTGATTGAAGTGTGGAATGACAGAGGGTCCCCTCCGGCCAATCTCAATCCGCCGGTCTTTTTGTAGTGTCTGTTTGAAAAATAAAGTGAAATAGTGAATTATAGAATTTTTTATTTGTATTTAGCAAAGCATGGCCTTTTCAGCATTTAAAGTATTTTTGAATCTTACCTCTTCTTCTTTGTTGGTGTTCTTTAAAAGGGATTGTGCTTCACAATGCACGGTGCAAATTGTTGAGTGACGCTGTTGATGCAGAGTCTGTTTGAATATTAAAAAAAGTAGAAAGATTCAGCTTTAGGTGATCTATTGAATTGCAGTAAATTAATTTCATTTAAATATACTTCTGTAATTATTTTCAATTAACATTATTTTTTGGTGGGGGCTACACACATATGTCACATACATGAAGCACATTTCCATAGTTGAAAGTAATTTTTTTGTGTGCGTGTGACATATCACATGAATCATATTTTAATTGTTAAATTAACCTTATTTTTATTTTTGGCCAACATACATAAATGTGTGTGTGACATGTGACTATAGATGATACACATATATGTGCGTGTCACATATCAGTATACATGACTCATATTTTAATAGTCCCAACTTATTTTTTTCTAATGTAATTTAAATGTAGTTGTTTAATTAGTTTGTTTTAAGATAATTTTGTTGCAGGGGCAATACACATAAATGTGCGTGTCACATGTCACTATACATTATACGCATATATGTGCGTGTCACATGTCAGTATACATAAACCTCTTTTTCTTATAAAAAAAATGTTTTTGATGTCCTGTCTTGATAATAAAATGTAATATATTATAGCTTACCTCTCAGTTGTAATTTGCACAATGTAAAGTAGGAAATTAGGAAACAATTGTCTTCTCAAGTTTTAGCAGCAGTTATGTCTGAAGTCACTCTGTTCATCACCTGAGGAGAAATGTATTTTTCTCTGTCAAATAGGCAGTATTTATAAACTTGTAGAACATTCTGGAAAGTTAGACCGTTAGAACGCAATACGCATGCGCTATTTGCGTTCCAGCTTACAATTTGCGTTCCATCCGCCATTTTGTGCGTAGTAGTGGTTAAAATGGTGTTTAATATGAGTGTGATCCGTTCTGCATAGTATGTGTTTCATTATTGCGAGTAAGTGTAGTGTAGTTACGTCTGGAGCCTCGTTTTCGTTTTGTTCGGCGGCCATTTTTTCTCTCGCTTAGCCGATTTTCGGCCGTTTAAACTCTTTGTTTTGGACTTAAATGGACGTGTAAATGAACTTTTGGAGGTGCCGGATGCCCCCCCCGTGCTGTAAGTAAGCTTTTTATGTGTTTGTTGTGTTTATTTCTTGTGTTTGTGATGTTTTGATGCGCGGCAGTTGGAATGGGTCTTTCGCGGCCGTATTTTTTTCCGATGCGGCCGTATTTTGTTGCGATGTTGCCGTATTTTTTTGCGATATACGCAGTTAGCTTTTACGTGTACGACGCAGTGTATTTGTTTCTAAGTCGTGCGTATGTGTGTAAAGAGCGTGTGAAGGGCCTTTTTTACTGTTTTTTTGTTAAGTCTTGCGTCTGTGTGTCTGGGTGTAAGCGGGTGTGAGGCGACTTTGAGTTTTTTTTTGTTATGAAGTTGTGTGTGTGTGTATGTGTGTGTTAACACAGCCGATGTTGGGATGCTCCCACCACCGCAAATGCGGACCCTCGCTTCGCGAGGATCCGCATTTGCGGGGACGGTGTTGGGTTTTTGTTGGCTGGGCGGTTGGGTTTATTCTGTTAAAAAGTCGTGTGTGTGTATGTGTGTGTTAACACAGCCGACTTTGATCTACCTCCGCAAATGCGGACCCTCGCTTCGCGAGGATCCGCATTTGCGGGGACGTTGGGATGCTCCATCACCGCAAATGCGGGCCCTCGCTTCGCGAGGACCTGCATTTGCGGGGAACTGCGTCCCTCGCTTCGCGAGCCCGCAAGCGTGAGCAACGACCCGTACGCTCACAACTATATATGTGATATTGTGAGATTTACTAATGTGTATGTTACATTGGCCATACTTCATCTGTATATATATGCTATACACCTATCTATGATCTATTGTGGATTGGTATTTTTTTTTAATTTTGATTGTCATAATGTACCAGTCATTCCTGAGTTGGACTGTTATCGCTAATTTTATCATTTTAATTGTCGTCATTTTTTTTTTATTGGAAAAAAAATCCTTTTAAATGAATTCTATAATTAGATTTCAGTATCATTATTATTATTACATATATTCGATCCTGGAAGTTGTTCCCTGAAGACATTTAAGTGTCTTTTTCTAATAAATGTTGATAATGTGGTTACACTTGTCTTTGTGGCAGGGTTACATAGTTACATAGGCCCTCATTCAATTGCAATTTGGCCAATTGAATAGGGCGCTAAATAAGCACATAACATATACTTTTTAAAGAATTTTTATAGTTAGTAATCATCTATCCAAAAGCAAGGTTTTCACGAACTAAAAACTTCTTTAAAAAAATATATGCTATGTGCTTATTTAGAGCCCTATTCAATTGGCCAAATCGCAATTGAATGAGGCCCATAGTAATTAAGGTTGAAAAGACTTTCAGTCCATCAAGTTCAACCTTTTAAGATCTCTTCTGTTCTGCAATATGCAGATTAAATATTAATTAATTAGTTGTTAATTAATTATTAATCAATTATTTAATTATTTATTTTTTATTTTATTTTTAATTAATTAATCCAGAGGAAGGAAAACAGAAAATAAAAAAAACAAGTGAGGCTCAGCCAATCGTCTCAAAGGAAAAAAAAAAATGAATTCCTTCCTGACCACAGATACTGGTGATTGGATTTCAGGGTTATCATGAATAGTTAAAGTTATCTATCGAATCCGCTGTCACCACCTCCTCTGGTAGAGCATTCCACAGATTAACTACCCTTACTGTGAAGAACCCTTTTCTTTCTTTAAGGTGGAATCTTTTTACTTCTAACCTTAAGGGATGTCTTCTTGTCAGTTGAAAACCTCTCACCACAATAGTCTCCAGTGTGTCACTTTACCAAAAGCCTTTGCAAAATCCAAAAGGACTACATCCACTGAGTTGCCTTGATCCAGGTTCCTACTAACCACCTCATAGAAACTAATTAGATTTGTTTGACATGACCTATCCCTCATAAAACCATGTTGACTCCTACTTATAATCCTGTTCAAATAGACATATTCTTATATATTATGCCTTATTAACCCTTCTAAAAGCTTTCCCACTACAGAATTGAGGCTCACTGGTCTATAATTCCCCAGATTTGCTCTTGCTCCCTTTTTAAATCTAGATATCTCATCTGCTTTTCTCTAGTCATTTGGTAGAGACCCTGTGTTGAGTGAATCTTGATAAATTAAATATAATGGTTTGGCTATTACAGAACCCAGTTCCCTCAGTACCCGTGGATGTATTATTAACATTTTTTTTCCAACCTCTTTTGGATTACTTCTTGTGTTAACCAATTATTTGACAAAGGTAGTGTAGCCTCATTATGTTGCAGTGTCCCAACCACTGGTACCTCCCTTGTGTATACCGAAGAAAATAAGCTATTTAGCTCATCTGCCTTTTCTTGGTCACTAATTTTCAGATGGCCTGTGTCACATTGTAATGTTTTTATAGCTTCCTTCCTCATCTACTTCCCGCTAATATACTTAAAAAATATTTTAGAGTTAGTCTTACTCTCTTTTGCAATTAATTTTCTATTTTAGCCAGTCTAATAGCGCTTTTGCAAGCCTTGTTGATTTCCTTGTACTGCAGTAAAGCAGTCTCTGTCCTCTCTTGTTTGTATAATTTAAATGCTAGTTTTTTACTCCGTATCTTGATCTTTAAATCATTGTAAAGCCACATTAGATGGGATTTACTCCATTTGCTTTTATTCTCACAAAGGTATATGCCGATGTGTATGTATATTTAGTAAGGGTTTAAATCAAGTCCATTTATGTTCAGTGTTTTTACCTGTCAGTTCTCTGTCCCAGTCTATATTTTGTATTGCTGCTCAGACCATTAAAATTGACCCTTTTAAAAATAAGAGTTTTTGTTGGCCCCTTAAAATTTTGTTTTTTTTATTCAATCTCAAACGAGACTGTGATCACTGTTTCACAAAGGTTGCCCTATTCCAACATTTGATACTATAAAATATTATTTGTGATGACTAAATCTAAGATAGCTTAATTTCTAGTAGGCTCTTGTATAACCTGGGCCAGATGATCCCTTAATGTACTCAAGAACCGGCTCCCCTTAGCTGAACTACTGGTCTCATTTATGCAGTTTATTTCAGGGTAATTAAAATCACCCATTATTAGACCTTGCCCATGCTTAGCTGCATTTCCAATCTGTAACAATAATTGTGTTTCCTCACTTTCAGCTATATTTGGGGGTTTATAGCATACTCCTACTAATATTATTTTGGAATTTGCTGCTACACTATTTAACTCTAACCACCAACATTCAACTTTATCACTAGGTCCACCATAAATATCTTCTCTGACTATAGGCTTAAATTCAGGCTTAACATACAGACAAATCCCTCCTCCTCTTTTACCATTGCCTCTATCTTTCCTAAATAGGTATAACCAGTCCAGTCATGAGATTCATCCCACCACATTTCAGTAATGCCTATTAAATCCCATTTTTCATTAATTGCTAATAATTCTAACTCTCCCGTTTTTCCTGGCAAGCTTCTGGCATTAGCAAGTATACACCTTGTGTTATGAGTCTGTAGTTTTGAAGTGCCTGCCACTTTACTTGAGTTACTTAGTACCACCTCCCTATTGACTATACTACCCCTCCCTCCATCTCCTCCCCTATGAGTTGTTAATTCATCCCTTATACCCTCTACACTTTCTATCCAATTACTTATATCTAGTCCCTCCTCCCCCCCTTTCTAGTTTAAAAACTCCTCCAGCCTTTCTACCATCCTTTCCCCTAGCTCAAAAGCTCCCTCATAATTAAGGTGCAATCCATCCCTGCTGTAGAGATTGTACCAAAGTGAGAAGTCAGCCCAGTGGTCTAAAAACCCAACCCCCTCCTTAGTGCACCACATCTTTAGCCATGCATTAACCTCCCTAAGCTCCTTCTGCCTCTCTGGGATCACACGTGGCACTGGTAGTATCTCAGAAAACAATACCTTGGGGGTCCGTGCCTTAAGTTTGTTTCCTAGTTTTCTAAAGTCATTCTTTAGGACACTCCATCTTCCACTAATTTTGTCATTGGTACCAATATGTACCAAGACCGCCGGTTCGTTTCCAGCCCCTCCCAATAATTTGTCTACTGGATCCACAACATGATGAACCTGAGCACCCGTGAGACAGTAAACTGTTTGATTGCTGGGATCTGGGTGACAAATCACCCTGTCTACCTTCCTAATATTAGAGTCCCCTACCACCATAACCTGTCTGTTGCTCTGCCTATTCTGCCATCCCACTCCTCCAGTAGAACTGTTCTCCTGGCTGTTAGAGGGAACAGCTCTATCTGATCTCCAATTTGAGCTTCCAGAGAAGCAATATGCTCACATCTCTCACAGAGGTATGGACCCTGGATCATCTGTTCCAGTATTGCATACATATGACAGGATGTACACTGAGTCAGGTTGCCACTGGACTGACTCATAATTATTATTATTGTCTACAAAATTTCACTGTGAATAATGAAGAATATAAAATAATATATTTGTATAAAGTTTTCCTCTTTTGCACTATAAATTTGCCCTCCCTTTTCTTTGAAGTCCCTCCTTTTATTTAAACTCCTAGAATTTTACTAGAATTGCACTTGATACTTGAAATGTTCGCAAGCTCACAAGTTCACCTCTTCTCCTGTTCATATTAACTTCTGCCTTCTCACCTAGACACAATTAGTGCACTCTGCAATTTATCATCCTTTACTTGCACGAAAATCCACTTACACATATTTATACATAAATCAAATTATAAAGGCATTAAAGCATATGCCATTTAAGATAAAGAACCAACTCTCTGTAATATACTGTCTTTTGTGGATATAATGCTGGTTTCTCAGTCAAGATTCTCATTCGCTATATACTACGATAGATTCAATAGTAGCAAAAAATCTTATCAATGTAGCAACAGTAGCGCCTGATAAGATTGCTACAGGCAAACTGTTCTCAAAATAGACTTGTTATTAATGTGCTGGATGTTATGCCAAGTCTCACAATCATGTAGTAATACAATAAATACTATTGTGATAGAGAGAACTAAGCCATGTAGCAGGGGTAGGATTGATGCAAAATTATTAGCAACTCTTGAAAGACTGCCACTGTGAGGCTAAAACATGAACGATTAAAATAAGACAAATGAAACTAGCTCATTATTCATCACTAATTGTATTGTATAATGCTCCCATAATTTGGGACTAGAGATCCTATTAACCAGTGATAAGGTTGTTTCAGTCCAAAAACACGCTTCCTTCAGAAAATATATTTTAGAAAAAACATACAGGGTCTCACGGCTATTAAAAGCCTGCAAAGGTGATATCATTATGACGTCTACATACAGCAGTATCAGAGGGAAGGGGAGGGAGGATGAGGTAAGGAGGGTGGAAGAGAAAGGGTTGGAAGGAGATGTAGGGATGGGGGGAAGGCTAGAAGGGGGAGTTCTGGTGGGAGGGTTAGGTAGAGGGAGGAAGGGATTGGCCCATAGAACTAAAAATACATAGCTCAGGGTTAAGGGGGGACAAGAGGCTGGAGGCAAACACAGGGCCACTTACTACAGGCAAGAGGAAATTGCAGTACTTTTTAATGCCATTTGTTCCTGCGTCCATATCATTACAGGTTGGAAGGAAGTTAACGCTGGAAAAAAGGGGCCAGGCCTGGAAGGAGGAAGCAACGTCCGTTATTGAGCTTGGTTTTGCAGATAGGGATGTGAGGTCTATAAAGCATGGTTTTGATGACAGCTGGGCAAAGGTCAGGAGAATGTTGGAAGGGTGAGGCCAGAGCAGTGGTGGACCCAGAGTGACTGTCCAGTACAAGGAGTGGGAAAGGTTGCTTAAGGAGATGATGGAAGCAGGGACTGTCTCCTGAGCTCCAGGCCTTGTGGCAACACTGTATCTGGCATCCTTGCCAGGTGAATATTAGTACCAGTCAACTGAGACCTCCATCCAAAGGCCCACCTTTGGAGGCCACCATGGGGGAAATGGTGGTCCTGATGAGTGAGTGTAGAGATGCCGGGGATCCAGGCCAGTATCTCTTCCCACCAGGTCTCGGTGGGCCGCAGCCTCAGGAGGCTCAATAAGGTGTTGAGGAGCCATAACCGGCAGGTGGAGTCATACAGTGAGGGGAAAAAAGTATTTGATCCCCTGCTGATTTTGAACGTTTGTCCACTGATAAAGAAACGATCAGTCTATAATTTAATTAGTAGGTGTATTTTAACAGCGAGAGACAGAATATCTAAAAGAAAAGAAAAAAATAATGTTAAAAAAGTTAAATTGATTTGCAGGTCAATGGGTGAAATAAGTATTTGATCTCCTATCAATCAGCAAGATTTCTGGCTCCCAGGTGTCTTTTATACAGGTAACAAGCTGAGATTAGCAGCACTCAATTAAAAAGTGTGCTTCTAATCTCATCTTGTTACCTGTATAAAAGACACCTGTCCACAGAAGCAATCAATAAATCAGATTCCAAACTCTCCACCATGGCCAAGACCAAAGAGCTGTCCAAGGATGTCCGGGACGAAATTGTAGACCTACACAAGGCTGGAATGGGCTACAAGACCATTGCCAAGCAGCTTGGTGAGAAGGTGACAATAGTTGGTGTAATTATTTGCAAATGGAAGAAACACAAAATAACTGCCAGTCTCCCTCGATCTGGTGCTCCATGCAGGATCTCACCTCGTGGAGTTTCACTGATCATGAGAATGGTGAGGAATCAGCTACACGGGAGGATCTTGTTAATGATCTCAAGGCAGCTGGGACCATAGTCATCAAGAGAACACACTATACCGTGAAGGACTGAAATCCTGCAGCGCCCGCAAGTTTCCCCTGCTCAAGAAAGCACATGTACAGGCACATATGAAGTTCGTCAATGAACATCGGAATGATTCATAGGAGAACTGGGTGAAAGTTTTGTGGTCAGTTGAGACCAAAATTTAGCTTTTTGGCATCAACTCAATTCAATGTGTCTGGAGGAGGAGGAATGCTGCCTATGACCCCTAGAACAACATCCCCACCGTCAAACATGGAGGTGGAAACATTATGCATTATGGAGTGGCCTAGCCAGTCTTGAGACCTTAAGCCCATAGAAGATATGTGGAGGGAGCTGAAGGTTTGAGTTGCCAAACATCCGCCTCGAAACCTTAATGACTTACTGTAGGTCATTAGGACTTAATGGCTTAGAGGATCTGCAAAGAGGAGTGAGACAAAATCCCTCCTGAGATGTGTGCAAACCTGGTGGCCAACTACAAGAAACGTCTGACAAATGCTTATTTCACTCAATCACCTGCAAATAAAATTTATAACTTTTTTGAAATGTGTTTTTTTTTGTTTTTTATTTTGTTATTCTGTCTCTCACTGTTAAAATACATCTCCCATTTAAATTATAGACTGATCATTTCTTTGTCAGTGGACAATCAAAATTAGCAGGGGGTCAAATACTTTTTTCCCTCACTTTACATGGCCTGGCTGCTCTAGGTGATACAGAAGAAAAGCTCATTCATGCAGCTGAGCATGAACATAGCCCAGCATGCTCTGTTTCCCAGTACTGCCTCTTCCACCCCAGAGGCATCCCCACACACCTGCAGTCTGGCCCCTCCTTGCCTCCCTCCATGCCTCCACCTGCAACCTGGGACGCGGCACAGTGACATGGCAATGAGGGCCTTGTGGCAGGGCGGGGGAGGATATAGGGCAGCTAGGAATTTACTTCAACAGTGATAAACTATTAGTTTAAGGGTTAACATAATTTAGCCTGGCTACAGAGTAGAGGATCATGGCCTATATGATGGAAATATTTTGTAAGCAGATGGCTAGGGTGCCCCATCCCATGGTTCATGATCCTCTTCTCTGTGGACATGTAGGGTTATGTTTAACATTTCACCAATTGATTGTCACTGAGGCATGTCATTAAGAAGAGTTGCTGCAGTCCCTTTTTTTTTATTTTTGCCTTAGCAATACATGTTTTTGTTCTTTTTAGTCATTCCATCAATGACATCCTTTAAGCCATTCCATTAATTACATCCTCCCCAGCAGAATGATCTCACATGCCATTAAGTAAACATATATCATATTTAATAACCCATGTTTGTTGTTAAGTTTAACTTATACCAATGCAGATATGGTGTGGGACTATAAATGGCCTGTTTTTGGCTCTTGTAGTCTGCGATATAGAGGATTAAAATAGGGGCATGCATCACAGATTATGCCATGTTTAAAAGCAAAGTAAAACTACCCACCTATCCCTGAAACACTGCAAGAGAACTGCTACAAGGTGACTGCGGCAAGCCAGAACCGAAAATTACAGCAAACGTTTCCATTGATTTTTTTTTCACTGCCAAAAGATTACGAGTTAGTCAGACTTTTACACCAAAATTCTATTTTAATCAGGCTTTACGGATCACTCACGAAATAAGGCAGTGCTGTAACATCAAATATATTATGTGTACTAAAGACAACTCTATGATGAGTGCCGAAGAAGCAGTCTGTATGTGTGTGTGTATATATATATATATATATATATATATATATATATTTATATATAGTGGGCAAAAGAGTGACAGAAGCCCTCTACCGTACAGTATATAAATAGTACATTTGTGTTCACATCTGAATGTCTAAAACAAGTTAAAAAACTTGTTACATGCCCAGAATTCCGAGAAATACAGTTATTACACTCTCACACTCTGAGAAGCTGAGCAGGGACATGCAAATTTGCCCACAAAGACTTATATTACAAATACCATATAAAACATGGCTTCCAAATGGCCCGCTGTCTAAAACAGCTTTGAGCAAAGCTAGAGTCAGATTATACTTGTTTTAGACATTCAGATGTGAACACAAGTAAACTATTTATTTACTGTACTGCTGTATAGTGGGAGGGCTTCTGTCACTCTTTTGCCCACCATATATTTAATGGTTGTTGTGGTGAACTACCTACACAAAATATCCACTACACCAGCTAAGGATCTGGGCCCACGCTGATGATAGGCAGTAACCTTGAAATGGATGTACGTGGGTGGGATTCATAGCTTGTGTATAATCCGACCCTAGCTTTGCTCTAAGCTTTTTTATACAGTGGACATATGCTTAAGGATAGCCATGTTTAATTTGGTTATGGATAGCAAGAGCAAAGACTTTGTGGGCACATTTGCATGTCCTTGCCATGGTTAACATAATAACTGTATTTCTCCAAATTTCTCCAAGTTTTTTTATTTTTTATTCACTATTTGTACACCGGCAAAAATATATTTTTAGTAAAAATGTTGAAAATCATATTGAAACCTCCTATAAATTATGTACTGCTGGAAAGTGTGGAAATATGTCCAACAAGGGAAAAGAGAATATATATGTCTGTTTTTTAAGGCAACCATTTGCCAATCAGAAGAGGTTCAATTTTCGATGTTGTGCAAATTGAAGCCGTTTATAATGATAAACCCTCCTCATCATGGGTGCAGTGACCAGCCGTTTGCTTCGGAGCCCCATACGCAACACAGTTCTCTGTATTGTCATTTGAGACGAAACATGCCGTATTTTATATATATCACATATTATAATTGTCCTGCTACGAGTCGTCGTCACGCTGTTTGCGTGGTCCGTACGAATAGCGGGCTTAGCGATGAGCGCCGCAGGCGCTCATCTCGCGAGGCTCGCCGTTAACCCGTAGAACTTTAGCGGGCTTAGCGATGAGCGCCGCAGGCGCTCATCGTCCGGCGAGCCTCGCGAAGCGAGGCGAGCCGTTAAACCGTTGCACTTTGGCAATTAACCCGTAGAACTTTAGCGGGCTTAGCGATGAGCGCCGCAGGCGCTCATCGTCCGGTGAGCCTCGCGTAGCGAGGCGAGCCGTTAAAACGTAGTAAAAAAATACGGCCGCAAACCGCCTATCATAAAAATTAAAATTAACAATAACTACACACACCACATACATAAAAACCTAACCGATAGCAAGAGGGAGCATCCACGACCTGCAGAAAGCTAGTTACACATTGATTTACCTTAAAATACAAAAATGTAAACACAAAAAAAAAAATAAGCGACAGAAAAAATGGAGGCCGAAAAAAATGAAAACGAGGCTACAGCACTCTGAGCACGAAAAAGACTTGCGTAGACACATTACGGATAATCCGTGACGGCGTATGCGTAGACACATTACGGATAATCCGTGACGGCGTATAAGACACATTACGACATCGCAAAAATCGGACGCAACCCGCGGACAAGAAAAAAGATAAAACACACTAAATACACAGAACACATAAATAAAAATGTTACCGACAGCAAGAGGAAGCATCCTGGACCTCAAAACAAAAACTATCGCCTTCATTTAAAGCAAAATAAAAGAGTTTAGACACTTTAAAAAAAATAAGCGAGAGAAAAAATGGCGGCCGAACAAAACGAAAACGAGGCTACAGCACTATAGCCACGGAAAACACTTACGGAAAATCCGATAAGACGCACACCACACATTTCCGGATTAACACGGAGTTCCCGCCTTTGTCTCGCGTAGACTCCGATTTCCCGCCTTTGCCTCGCGCCGACTACGATTTCCCGCCTTTGCCTCGCGCCGACTACGATTTCCCGCCTTTGCCTCGCGCCAACTCCGATTTTCCGCCGAAAACAACACATTGGTCTCGAGCAACAACGTATTTCCCGCCGAAAACAATGCATTTCGCTCGCGCACCCGTATTTCCCGCCGAAAACAATGCATTTGGATCGCGCAAAAACCTATATATAGGGCACAATTGACACATTACTGACACCTTTTACTGAGGTGATGACAGTGTGACTGGACATTTTCGGATGCTGGAAAATCGAAAGAGATTGATAGCTCTTCAGGATACTGATTCAGGAACATTGAATTACAAAAGGTACATTTTAAGAAGTATCATTAATTAATTACTATATTATTAGTTACTTAATAAGGACAATTATGTACATTAAATTAATAATTGGTTATGTATTGTGCATTAATTATTAATGTACATTACATTGAATTATTAATTAATGTACATTAAATTAATAATTAATTGATTATATATTGTGCTTAAATGTGTGAAACATTGTAAATAATATTTATTATGTATTTTATTTAATTAAGAATTAATCATCAATAAAATATAACCAATTAACTATTAAATTAATGTACATTATTTCATTAACAGAAATATAATATTGAGCTTAACTGTGTGAAACAATTGACAATACTATTGATAATGTACATTAAATAATTAATGAATTAAGCATTAATATAAAAGTGAGTTTGCGTTTAAGAATGTCCAGAAAAAAGAAACACATTTATTCATGAATTAATAAATAATGTACATTAAATTTAATTATTAATTAATAATGTACATTCTATTACAAATTAATTGGTTATATATTGTGCATTAATTAATTGTACATTAGATTACTAATTAATTGGATATTGTAATTACCTGTGTAAAAGAATTGTAAATAACGTTTAGAATGTACTTTCTACAATTAATTAATTATTACTAAACAGTAATATCAAAAATGTTAGCGTTTAAGAATGTGCAGAAAACAAACACATTGATTCATTAATTAAGAATGTACATGATTTTAATAATTTAATTCTCAGATAGACTCATGTTTATGTTTTCAGTTTAAATTTAATTAATAATGTACATTAAATTAATAGTTGCTTATATATTCTGCATTAATTAATAATGTACATTAAATATAATTCTTAATTAATAATGTATATTACATTAGTAATTAATTTGTTAGATATTGTGCTTACCTGTGTGAAAGAATTAAAAATAACATTCATAATGCACTTTATTTAATGAATTAATTATTAATAATGAGTAATATCAAAAACAGTTTTGTATTAGATTACTATAGGAACATATTAAAGAATTTGCTTTCAGGTTTTTAAGGAATAAAAATATATGTCTCTTGATTGATGTTTATTTCATGATATGGGTGAAGTGAAATAATACAAAGATTCAAAAATTTAAATTACAGATTATTGATCAAGGAAAGTGAATAAACACACAGTGTGACGTTTGCAGCCTTTGAACAACATCAAGACCGTCTTTGCAGGTAAATATTTAATTTGGTCCTGACACATCAAAACAGCATATGTTAAAAAAAATTATGGAAAGTTGAATAGACAATACGAAGCAATACAAACATTTAACAAAAAGAAGAAGCACTTGCCAAAAAAAAAAAAAAATGTATGCAGTGAAGTGAATCAAGAAGGATTTAAAATGAATTGAAAGATGAATAATTGATATAATAAATATATATGTCCAGTTATTACCAATTTAATATATGTCAATAAAATACTTTGAAAAATGGTTTCATTTATTTCATTGGAAACAAGGATAACGTTTATTCATCAACTTTAATGTAACAGTCCAAAAAGTAAAAAGACATATGTACACAAAAATAAGAAGAAAGACTAATTAATATTTATATTGACTATTACAGATTAAAAATTGGAAGATAATGGAGAAGACAAAATGGAACGCAAAAGAAGATTGGCAAGGGAAAGGAAGCAAAGGTGGAGAGATGCTCATACACCAGAAACTTCACAACGCTTGAGAAAAGAAGATCAACAGAGACTTTTAAATAAAAGAAAGATTGCTAAGAAAGCCAAAAGTGAGTCTGTTGGGCCTTGCAAAAAAAGGAAAAGTAAAAAAAAACATCTATGTGAACCAGTGTCTAATGATTCTATTGTGCAGAATGACTTAAATGTAGACACACATGACAACAATGTACATATAGAAAGTGGGTTTGATATATATGTGGAAAAAATGCATGACAATGTGTTCAATACTGCAGTACATGTAGATACTCATTATTGTGGGTTACTTAATGTGCTTTGTCAGTTTTGTGGGGCCTATCATTTCATAAAGGAAAGACCTACTGATGGAAATTTCATTAGTTGCTGTCAGAAAGGAAAGGTGAAACTTCCACTAAGACATCCATTTCCATATTATTTAGAATGTATTATGAGTGATCCAACATTTCAAAATTATAATAATTTCAAACAAAACATCAGGTCTTATAACAGTGCAATTTCATTTGCTTCAATGGGTGCAACTTTAGCAGAAAATGTACCAGGACATGGTCCTTATTGTTTCAAAATTCAAGGTCAAATATACCACCGAACTTCACATTTACACCCACAAGAAGGAGAGCCAAGGAAATTTGCACAGTTGTATGTCTTGGATACGATGGAAGCTGTGGAACAAAGAATGACACTACCAGAAAATAGACAGTGTTTGCGCATAGTCTTTGAACAGCTGGATAAAATTATGCAAAACAACCCATATAGTAAAGCATACAAACAATTAGCACAGCTGGAAAAAGAACAACAGGAACATGCTGAAAGACATCTATTGCCTATACCAAGAGTAAATATGGTGTTAAAAAGAGATCGCAACACTGATCAAAGAAGATATAATTTACCGACAGTAAATGAGGTTGCTATGGTGTTTAAAAATGAGGATGGTGAACCACCTTTTCAGCGTGATATTAGAATATATCCACGCAATGAAGAACAACCATTTATCAACATCAATATATTAAGTTGTAATTTAGATCCAATGACATATCCCATTTTCTTTCCAAATGGTGAACCTGGATGGGAACCAAAATTAAAATTGGAAACTTATCCCAATACTAAACTTCGAATTAGATCTAATGTTTCAATGCTGGAATATAAAGTTGCACAAACTGCTATCCGTGACTGCTTTAATCCAATTTTACATGGAGGCAAACTCACTCAACAATGGATTATTGATTCATATCTACAAGTTGAAGCCAATAATTTAAATTTCATTAAATTTCAACAAAAAAAATTACGAGTTGAACAGTATTGTGGATTAATGGATTATGTGGCTGAAATAGCTGCAAACAGAGACATTCCAGCTGGAAGAGCAATTATTTTGCCATCAACTTTCCAAGGATCTCCTCGCAATATGCGAGAAAGGTATAATGATGCCATGGCTATTGTCACAAAATTTGGAAAACCAGATTTATTTATTACATTCACGTGTAATCCCCAATGGCCAGAGATCAAGGAAAATTTGTATTTGGGACAAACTACATCTGACCGACCAGATTTAGTGGCAAGAGTATTTAAAATCAAACTGAATTCATTAATACATGATATCACTAAAGCAAAATTATTTGGACAATGTATGGCATTTGTTTACACTATTGAATTTCAAAAGAGAGGACTGCCACATGCTCACATACTTTTAATACTGCAGGAAAAAGATAAGTTGAAAACTGCAGAGAGAGTGGATTCAGTCATTTCTGCCGAATTGCCAGACCAAGAAAAATATACAAAACTTTGGGAGATTGTTACACATAGAATGATTCATGGCCCATGTGGAGAGATGAATCCTAATTCACCATGTATGGAAAATAAAAAATGTACAAAAGAATTCCCAAAACAATTTCAAATGCAAACTTATGCTAATTGTGATGGATATCCTTTGTATAAAAGAACACAAGGAGAAACAGCTATTATCCGGGGCCAAAAGTTTGATAATAAATTTGTTGTTCCATACAATCCACATTTGCTCATCAAGTACAATGCACACATCAATGTAGAAGCTTGCACTTCGATTAAATCAATTAAGTATGTGTATAAATATATATATACAAAGGATATGACGCAGCTACTGTTGTTGTACAAGGTGCTGTAAATGAAAACGAAAATCCAATTGTACACGATGAACTATCAAATTATTTAGATGCTCGCTATGTTAGTGCTCCTGAAGCAATGTGGCGCCTTTTGAAATTTGAGATGCATGATCGGTCACATGCTATCTATCGCTTAGCTGTACATTTGCCTCAAAGTCAGATGGTTTGCTTTACTCAAGGAAATGAAAGACTTGCATTATGTCAAAGTGAAGACAGAGATACCACACTTATAGCATGGTTTAAATTAAACTGTCAGGATACGCAGGCCAGACAATTTTTATACATAGAGATACCATATTACTATGTATTTGTAAATGGTCAATGGAAAGAACGAAGAAGAGATGCACAAAAAATTATACCACGCATTTATACCGTCAGTCCAAGGGATATTGAACGTTTCAGCTTAAGATTACTTCTGCTACATGTTCCCGGTGCACAGAGTTTTGAGCATTTACGTACAGTCAATGACATCGTTTATGATACATTCCTATTAGCTGCAAGACAGCAAAATTTCATAGCTGATGATACAGAATGGGAGAGGTGTCTGGAAGAAGCAGCGCTATGTCAAATGCCAAAGCAAATGAGACAACAATTTGCATTCATATGCATATTTTGCAATGTACCTGATGCTTTCACTTTGTGGGAAACATTTAAATTAAACATGTCAGAAGACTTCTTGAAACGTTACAGAGAACCAATTGCTCTGTTAAAAACATTGTTGGAAATTCAAGAAATATTGTTTGCTCATGGATTAAATTGTTCAAGTTTTAATTTACCGGATCCAGGACTTATAGATGACATTAATTTTGATGATTATGACACTGAGCTACAAAAACAAAAAACACAAGAAAAACTGGCAACATTAAATACTAAACAGTTAGAAGCATTTCAGGCCATCACAAATGCTACAGATGATGAAATGGTCAAAGACCGGTATTTCTATCTAGACGGCCCAGGTGGATCTGGAAAAACTTATCTTTACAATTGTTTGATGAGTTATATTCGATCACACAGTCAGATAGCTATGCCATTTGCAACAACTGGAATTGCTGCACTTTTGTTAGATGGTGGTAGAACTGTTCATAGTGGATTTAAGCTGCCAGTTCCCATTTTGGAAACATCAGTGTCAGATATTCGACTCAATTCTATACAAGCAAAAAAATTTAAACTAACGAAACTAATTATCATAGATGAGGCAACAATGATGTCATGTCACGCACTGCAATGTATTGACAGATTCTTAAAAGAAGTGATGGATAATAAGTTGCCATTTGGTGGAAAGGTGATGCTGTTAGGAGGAGATTTTCGGCAAACATTACCTGTTGTGCCACACGGAAATAGAACAGAGATCATTGAAACATGTATCAAGACCAGTAAACTGTGGCAAATATTTACACATCTCAAATTAGAATTAAATATGAGATCTGAAGGCCAAAATGAATTCAATGATTGGCTTATTAAAATCGGAGAAGGAAAACATCCAGAAATACAGCATTTACCAAATGATACTATTGAAATTCCATCAGAAATGGTTTGCAACGAATCACTGATATCAGCCATATTTCTAAACACTCTTAATAACGAGGATTACTCAGACATTGCAAACAAAGTGATATTAACATCAAAAAATATCGATGCCTTGAATGTAAATAATGAAATTGTAAAATACATCAATGCACCACAGAAGAATTATTACAGTGCAGATTCAGTTCTGGCTGATGATAAAGAGAGTGAATCCAATTTTAGTATCGAATTTATTAATTCCTTAACACCATCTGGAATGCCACCACATATTTTACAATTGAAAAAAGGTGCAATTGTCATGTTATTGCGAAATATGAATCCAAAAAAAGGACTTTGTAATGGCACCAGATTAATTGTGCATGAGTTAAAAGATCATTTTATACATGCAGAAATTATAACTGGGACCCATAGAGGTGACCGAGTTTTTATACCAAGAATTGATTTAGCTCCAAGTGAGAGTGGTTTGCCTTTTGTCCTTCAAAGGAGACAGTTTCCAGTTATCATGGCATTTGCCATGACCATCAATAAATCACAAGGCCAAACTTTTAAGTCTGTTGGGATTTTTTTAAAGGAACCAGTTTTTGCACATGGACAACTCTATGTTGCTTTTTCAAGGTGCACCAATCCAAACGAAATTAAAGTGACTGTTGACGAAAATGAAAGTCAGGGTCATTTATTAGACGATGGATGCGTTTACACAAAAAACATTGTGTACTATGAGGTGTTGTAAACATAGAGTAGAGTAGTTTCATTTCTATGACAACATTTTAAGGTACTCAATATTATTGCACAAAAACAACATTTCAAGAACAAACTATATACAATGGACAAAAAAATCCATAGAGAACAGTGGTTTGACTTCCAGTACAAAATGTAAGTACTCTGGGACTCTTTAAATAGGGGACCACTATTTCACTTTGGAAACTCTATGTGATATTTGCATAAAAGACAAACAGAACATAAAAAAAAAACTTAAACATCCTTAAACATATTGAAATGGGTTACAAGTTTCATGTTCATATGATTGGTCCCACAAAAAAAAAGGTAAAAAACTGTTTGTTAAAGAGATATGTTATAGGCAAACATGTATTGTTACTATATAGTTGAACCATTTCAGAAGATTTGGAAAAGTATTGATTCAGGGAGTAATCCGATCGCCAGTTAATGGGGTCAGGAAGGAATTAATTTTTTTCCCTCTAAGATACAATTGCAAAAGTTTGAATGGGGTTTTTTATTGTTTGCCTTCCTCTGAATTCAATGCTAATTTAGTTTAACGAGAGTTTAACAAAAATGTTACAAATAAAACAAAAAATTTTATTTGTAAAAAAATGTACTTACTCTAAGTTAATATAGTCTGCAGTTACTAAGTGATAAATATCTATTTCAAAGTGTTAGTATTGTTAAAAGAAGGTTGAAAGATTGTATAATATACAAGTTGCCTGTTACAAAATTTCATGTTACACTTTACAATATGTATGCATTAAAAAGTACAATATGTATGCATTAAAATTAAGATATTATTATATTGTTTTTAAAAAAAAAATGATTATGAAATATAAGTTGAAAGTTACAAAAAATAAAAAGTTAAAAAAAGAAATGTGTATTTCTTTTTAGAAACAAAAAAGGGACAAATGTAGTAGACTCATTTTGTGTTGCAAATAAATTTCACAACATTTAAATTTTATTGACCGTCATTTTTTGACGGGCAAGTCGCTAGTATATATATATATATATATATATATATATATATACACACACACACACAGTATGTCAGACTTTCTGTGACCCCATGTGCACCCCAGGCACTGCTTAAACTCTATATTGTATGCTTAAAATTAATAAAGTAATTGGTCAAGTTCATAAACATATATGCAATATTGAACTGTGATACTGTGTTTGGTAAATGCATTTTCATTAGCTCTTTTCAGTTATTTTGTCTGGATTCATGATAGAACTATACTCTAAAGACAGCCCAATACTTTGTGAACATGTTCATGTGTATTAGACATCCATCACTGTAGGAGGAATCTTACCTGTATTAAACTGCATGTGTTGCTCATTTTTCAGAAAGTTAAATACTTATGCAATAGTAAACTCTTTAACTCATTCATTGTTATACTTACCTGTTCAAGGTACAGAATCCTATATATTCATATATATACAGTGGATATAAAAAGTCTACACACCCCTGTTAAAAATGTCAGGTTTCTGTGCTGTAAAAAAATGAGACAAAGATAAATAATTTCAGAACTTTTTCCACCTTTAATGTGACCTATAAACTGTACAACTCAATTGAAAAACAAACTGAAATATTTTAGTTGGAGGGAAGAAAAAAAAAAAAGAAAAATAATGTGGTTGCATAAGTCTGCACACCCTCTTATAACTGGGATATAGCTATGTTCAGAATTATGCAATCGCATTCCAAATCGTGTTAAATTGGAGTCAGCATACACCTGCCATCATTTAAAGTGCCTGTCATTAACCCCAAATCAAGTTCAGCTGCTCTAGTTGGTGTTTCCTTAAATAATCTTAGTCGCATCCCACAGCAAAAGCCATGGTCCTCAGAGAGCTTCCAAAGCATCAGAGGGATCTCATTGTTAAAAGGTATCAGTCAGGAGATGAGTACAAAAGAATTTCCAAGGCATTAGATATACCATGGAATACAGTGAAGACAGTCATCACCAAGTGGAGAAAATATGGCACAACAGTGACATTACCAAGAACTGGAGCTCCCTCCAAAATTGATGAAAAGACAAGAAGAAAACTGGTCTGGGAGGCTACCAAGAGGCCTACAGCAACATTAAAGGAGCTGCAGGAATATCTGGCAAGTACCGACTGTGTGGTACATGTGACAACAATCTACCGTATTCTTCATAAGTCTGGGCTATGGGCAAGACGAAAGCCTTTTCTTACAAAGAAAAACATCCAAGCCAGGCTACATTTTGCAAAACACATTTGAAGTCTCCCAAAACCATGTGGGAAAAGATGTTGTGGTCTGATGAAACAAAGGTTGAACTTTTTGGCCATAATTCCAAAAGATATGTTTGGCGCAAAAACAACACTGCACATCACCAAAAGAACACCATACCTACAGTGAAGCATGGTGGTTGCAGCATCATGCTTTGGGGCTGTTTTTCTTTAGCTGGAAC
Source organism: Discoglossus pictus (assembly GCA_027410445.1). Classification (NCBI taxonomy): domain Eukaryota; kingdom Metazoa; phylum Chordata; class Amphibia; order Anura; family Alytidae; genus Discoglossus; species Discoglossus pictus. The sequence continues at coordinate 268,439,320 of CM050166.1, read as the reverse complement.
TGGAGCCTTAGTTAAGATAGAGGGAATTATGAACAGTTCCAAATACCAGTCAATATTGGCACAAAACCTTCAGGCTTCTGCTAGAAAGCTGAACATGAAGAGGAACTTCACCCTTCAGCATGATAACGACCCAAAGCATACATCCAAATCAACAAAGGAATGGCTTCACCAGAAGAAGATTAAAGTTTTGGAATGGCCCAGCCAGAGCCCAGACCTGAATCCGATTAAAAATCTGTGGGGTGATCTGAAGAGGGCTGTGCACAGGAGATGCCCTCGCAATCTGACAGATTTGGAGTGTTTTTGCAAAGAAGATTGGGCAAATCTTGCCACGTCAAAATGTGCCATGCTGATAGACTCATACCCAAAAAGACTGAGTGCTGTAATAAAATCAAAAGGTGCTTCAACAAAGTATTAGTTTAAGGGTATGCATACTTATGCAACCATATTATTTTATTTTTATATTTTTTCTTCCCTATACCTAAAAGATTTCAGTTTGTTTTTCAATTGAGTTGTACAGTTTATAGGTCACATTAAAGGTGGAAAAAGTTCTGAAATGATTTATCTTTGTCTAATTTTTTTTACAGCACAGAAACCTGACATTTTAACAGGGGTGTGTAGACTTTTTATATCCACTGTAGTTGTCTTACTGCGAGTTGTCGTCACGCTTTGAAGGCGCTCATTGCAAGACCCAAAACACTTTGCTGTCGAAGGCGCTCATTACGAGGCCCATGGGGGGGGGGGGGGAGCTAGAAAGCCTTAAAGTGAGGTAGAATGCTAATTGGAGTTATGTTGGGTTTTTAAACAAAATTAAATTCGCTGAAGCAAGAAAAAAATGGCGTCTGAAAAAACGTAACAGGATGAAAACAAGGCCGAAGGTAGTAAAAATAGAGCTCCAAGCCAGTAACACTTAACCCAAGCCAGTAACATTTAACCCAAGTCAGTAACAGTCATTGCAAGGCCCCTAAACTAAGCAAAGCCGCTCATTGCAGGGTTTCTGATGAGCGCCAAAGGCACTCATCGCAACGCCTGCAAAGTACACAGGGGGAGAGGCTCGCAATGAGCGCCAAAGGCTCTCAGCGTGGGGCTTGAGATTTTGGCAAACAGCATTGCTTGGTTTAAAATGTTATTGCTGTAATTTTTGACGGGCAAGGCGCTAGTATAGTATATAATCTTAAACATACTATCAATAAACACAGATGTTATCAAATGGGCTGTAAAATACAATAGGAAAATAGAGGACTAAAACCTATTTCAAATACAAATTTTAAATTACTGAAACGCCGTCATGCTCTGCAGCACTTCATAGACTTTATTGGTTTAAGCATTTTTTTTACTTTCTTTTCAACAATGAAATTGCAACAATGCTTATAAATAATGCATAGAGCAAGGGACACATTCAATAGCAAAAAGGTTAAACATATCTATATACTTTTAATATTTTACCACTATTTTTAATCATTAAGGTATAATTAAAGATGATTGTGTATTTTTACAAAATATATTTGCTATATTTAAAAAATCCACTAGAGGTCACTAAAGTATTATGTACTCCTTACACTCTTTAAGAATACTGCAAGGTAAGGATTTTTAAATGATTTCTTTCCTATGCTTAGTTTACACATAGTACTGGGGTAGATATAGTATACCATGAGCCTCATTCAATTGCAAGCCTGCAAGTCGTGGGATGTAGGTTGTAAGTCTGCGGGCCTGCTGCGAGCCTGCAGTGTCCACAACTTATGGTGCTGTTCAATTAGCCGAAAGCCGTAAATATGATATTCTATTACATGCGAGTTCCAATCTATGTATTAACACATTGATTGCTGGGATCAATATAACACGGAAATTACACATGAAATAAAGTATTTTTTGGGCCAATTTGCAAGCTTGAGAATGTTGTGCTATTAATTCTAAGATCTAACATCACTTTTACTTTTAATAAAAGTACAGTAGTGTGTGTATATGTGCTTTGAAAGTGCTCCGGACATGTCAATAAGCCCTTTGAGAGTGCTCCTTGGTACCCGTAACATGTGGTTCGACTTTAGCCATTTGCGGCCTTAACAGGGTGGTTAGCGAGGGGAAATTGGAGCAATTGATTTTTATCATTCGCAGCTCTTGCTTGGAGGGGTATTAACTTGCGATGTGAACCATTGCAGTGAATCATAGGCAGGAGCCCGTAACCCGATCGGAGCCTGCAAAAACACGCCAATTGAATAGCAAAATTACTTTCAGGCTATCTTTGCGAAGCCCGGATCTCCCAAAGGCTCATTGAATGAGGCTCTATATATACAGGATTTAAATAGATAAAAAGCTTTGCTCAAAGCTGTTTTATACAGCGTGCATATGCTTAAGGGAAGCCATGTTTTATATGGTTATGGATTGCAAGAGCGTAGCCTTTGTGGGCAAAATTGCAGGTCCCTATCTAGGTTCCCAGAATGCAATGTAATAACTGTATTTCTCTGAATTCTGGGCATGAAACAAGTTTTTTTTAACTCAAGTTTGAACACAAATGTACAAATTATTTAATATATATATATATATGATTTATTTTATTTTGTAAATAAATATAGTTATGGGACAGGGAGAGGACAGAGGCAGATTATGTAAAATAAAAAACAAACAAACAAGTTTTATCTTATATTTCACTATAATACTTTTAAGGATATTAAACAAAGCTAGTTATACATATAGAGCATGGGAGCCCCAAGGCCGCTTCGTACCTATGATTCCAATCTACATAAATAAAGAATTGTAACTTAACCCTTTGCAAAACAAAGCCTGGTTGATGTCAAAGGAAGGGGATGGTAGGGAGTGAGCATGGAAGGGGATACCCAGGGATTCCTTTCATTACATGCATGGATAGAGGGAATCCCCGGGAATTGTAATTGGTGAATGTGGTAATTGAGCAAATTTACGTTGCTCAATCTCCTCATTTTATGTAATTCCATGCCTTGTGCTTTACTGACAATTCACAGGAGTTGCGTCTGGAATCAGTTATATTACGGCGGGGATCATTGAATATGTGTGGTAACATTACTGAAAAACTCTGAAAGTGAAATTACGTAAAAAAAATAATTTATTTGGCTTGAATTACTTACTTAGTAACTTAAATTAAGTAATAAGGCAAGGAGATTACAAGGAGAAATCTTGCGAAACTGTCTGGAAAAGATGGTAGAAATAGAGAAACCACCACATGAAGCAGAAAAAAAATCCATAGACACCAATTATACAGGTTCATAACAGAGCGTTTTTCCTATCTAAGGATAGAGAAGGGAATAAGCCAAAAAATACAGAAACAGCATTAGCAAAGAGGAAAAGGAAAACCCTTAAAAAATGTCACTTAAAAAGCTAAAATGCCTATTGCTAGTAGACTCTGAAACCACTGGTAGACAGAGAAAACAGCAGGGAAAGAAGAAAGCAGGTAAGAAAGAACAAGTAAAGTGGAATATAATAAAGGAACGAGAAAGAGAGTCAGAACAATGTATAGGAGTTTCAATAAAAATAGGGAGTTCAAATAAAAGGGAAGCACATTGTAGTGCTTTTATACAATCCCCCCCTCTGTCCATACCTCCATGGCAGGTGGGAGCATGTTGACTCATGAAGCTCAAATTAGAGAACTGGAGAGGAGAATTGCAGCAATTAGTGATATTGCTCCACTGGAAAGGGAGTTGGTGCTCACTGAGCACAGTTTAGCTGGGCCTAGCATGGAGGGTGGAGCTGGGGGCTAGTGAGAATGTCCAGGGAGGTAGCTGGGTTATTTTTAGAAGTGGAATCAGGGGGAACAGGAGGAGGCAGGCCAGTTCTGAGTTGGCAAACACCAACAGATCAGCCGGGAGAACAGTTCTACTGGAGGAGTGGAAGGGCAGGATAGGCAGAGCAACAGACAGGTCTTGGTGGTAGGGACTCTATTATTAGGAAGGTAGACAGGGTGATTTGTCACCCAGATCCCAGCAATCGAACAGTTTGTTGTCTCCCGTGTGCTTGGGTTCGGCATGTTGTGGATCGGGTAGATAAATTATTGGGAGGGGCTGGAAAGAAACCGGTAGTCTTGGTACATATTGGTACCAATTACAAAGTTAGTGGAAGATGGAGAGTCCTAAAGAATGATTTTATAGACATTGGTAATTAGCTGAAGGCAAGGAGTATTTTCCAAGATACTACCAGTGCCAGTCCAGGGAGATAGAAGGAGCTTAGGTGCATTAAGGAGGGGTTTGGGTTATTAGAGCACTGGGCTGACTTCACACTTGGGTACAATCTATATAGCAGCGATGGACAACACCTTAATGAAGAGGGAGCTGGTGTGCCAGCTAGGGGAGTTTTTAAACTAGTAGGGGGGGGAGGGACTAGATATAAGTAATGGGGTAGAAATTGTAGAGGGGGTAAGAAATAAATTAACTAGTCAAGGGAGAGGAAATGGGGGAGTAGGTATAGTCAATAGATTCATAACATAAAGTGTATGCTTGCTAATGCCAGAAGCTTGCCAGGAAAAATGGGAGAGTTAGAAATGAAAGATGGTGGGATGAATGTCATGACTGGACTGTTAAGCTGGATGGTTATAGCCTTTTTAGGAAAGATTGGGGAAATGGTAAAAGAGGAGGAGGGATTTTTCTGTATGTTAAGCCTGAATTTAAGCCTATAGTCAGAGAAGATATTTATGATCCAACTAGCGATAATGTTGAATGTTTGTGGGTAGAATTAAAGAGCAGAGAAGCAAGTTTTAAAAGAATATTGAAATATAATTGAACGGGAGGAACTGCAATTATTGTTATAGATTGGAAATGCAGTTAAGCATGGGTTTTCATAATGGGATATTTTAACTACTCTGAAATAAATTGGATGAGTGAAACCAGCAATACAGGTTCTTGAGTACACTCGGGGATCATTATCTGGCTCAGGTTCTACAAGAACCTACTAGAAATGAGGCTATCTTGGATTAGGTCATCACAAATAATATTGCTACAGTATCAAATGTTGAAATAGAGCAACCATTGGGAAACAGTGATCACAACACAGTTTATTTTGAGAATGAATAAAAAAACAAAACTGTAAGCTGCCAACAAAAACTCTTAATTTTAAAAGGGCAGATTTTAACGGTCTAAGGGCAGCAATTCAAAGTATAGACTGGGACAAAGAACTGACAGGTAAAAATACTGAACATAAATGGACAATGTTCAGATCTTTACTAAATATACATACTTATCACAATATACAATGTGGAAATAAAAGTAAAAGGAGTAAATCACAACCCATGTGGCTTATCAATGATTTAAAGATGAAGATGAGGAGTAAAAAAAACAGACATTTAAATTATACAAAAAAGAGGGGACAGAGACTGCATCTTGTGAGTACAAGGAAGTCAACAAGGCTTGCAAAAGGGCTATTAGACTGGCTAAAATTGAAAATGAAAAGTTAGTTGCAAAGGAGAATAAGACTAACCCTAAAATATTTTTTAAATATATTAATGGGAAGAAGGCCAGGAAGGAAGCTATAGGAACATTACAATGTGAAACAGGCTGTCTGACAATTAGTGACTAGAAAAAGACAATAGGTTATTTTCTTTTGCATACACAAGGGAGGCACCAATGGTTTGGACACGGCTACAAAATGGGACTACACTATCTTCACCAAATAATTGGTTAACGCAGGAAGATATCCAAAAGAGGTTGGAAAAATCAAATATTAAGAAAGCCCCAGGTCCTAATGGAATTCATCCAAGGGTACTGAGGGAACTGGGCTCTGTAATAGCCAAACCATAATATAAAATTTTATAAGATTCACTCAACACAGGGTCCCTACCAGATGACTGTAGAAAAGCAGAGGTGATACCTATATTAAAGAAGGGAGCAAGAACAAATCTCGGAAATGATAGACCTGTAAGTCTCACTTCTGTTGTGGGAAAGCTTTTAGAAGGGTTAATAAGGGATAGTATACTTGAATATGTTTATTAAACCAAGATTATAAGTAGGAATCAGCATGGATTTATTAGGAATAGGTCATGTCAGATAAACCTATTCGTTTCTATGAAGAGGTTAGTAGGAACTTGGATCAAGGCAAATCAGTGGATGTAGTCTTTTGGATTTTGGAAAGGCTTTTCATACAGTGCCACATGGGAGACTATTGAGTAAACTAAGGGATACAGGAATTGCAGTAAATATCTGATCATGGATTGAGAGCTGACTAAAAGACAGGAAGCAAAGCATTGTAAATGGAACATGTGGTAAGTGGGGTTCATCAGGGTTCAGTATTTGGTCCTCTCCTTTTTAACATATTTATTAATGACTTAGAAGTAAGACTAGAAAGTATTGTTTCCGTTTTTGCTGATGACACTAAGTTGTGCAAGTTAATTAAATCAGTTAATGATATATTTTACCTCCAAAGGTATTTGCATAAATTCAAGAAATAGAGGACTAAATGGCAGATGAGATTTAATACAAATAAATGGAATTTTATGTATCTCGGAAGGAAAAATAGCCATGCAATTTATATTCTTAATGGAGCAAATCTAGTGGTATAAGATATTGAAAGGGATTTGGGAGTACTTGTGGACAACCACCTAGGTAACAGTGCTCAATGCCAAGTAGCATCTGCAAAGGCAAGTCAAATATTAGCATGTATTAAGAAGGGTATACAAGCAAGTGAAGCAAATATAATTCTGCCAATCTATAAACCCCTATTACGCCCTCATCTGGAATATACAGTTAAAGTTTGGGCACCTCTAAATAAAAAGATTAATTTTAGAGATTGAAAAAGTCCTGGAAGGGCAAGAAACCTAATAAGGGGAATGGAGAGCCTAAGTTATGAAGAAAGACTAACCAAATGAAACTCAATTTCTCTAGAAAAAAGGTGTCCAAAAGGAGATATGATTACATTATATTAATACATCCAGGGTCAGTATGAAGCTTTGTCCAGTGAGCTTTTTGTGCCAATAGGTTTTCAACTGACAATAGGAGATTTATTGAGATAAGAAGTAAAACTATTTCACCTTAAAGAAAGAAAAGGGTTATTCACAACAAGGGTGGTTTATCTGTGGATTTCTCTACCAAAGGAGGTGGTGACAGCGGATTCAATAGATAACTCTAAAAAGGCATTGGATATATTTTCAAATAAAAAGGGCATTCAGGATTATCCTGGATAATTAGAGAGGCAGTATTGATCAAGGGAGGAATCCGATCACTAATATCTGGGGTCAGGAAGGAATTTTATATATTTTTTCCCCTTTGAGACAATTGGCAGAGTTTCACTGGGATTTTTTTTCTGTTTGCCTTCCTCTGGATCAATTAACAATTAACAATCTGCATATTGCAGATCAGAGGATATCTAAAAATGTTTAACTTGATGGACTAAAAGTCAACCTCAATTACTTTGTAACTATGTAACATAACAGATAGGAAAATAAATTTGAAGGCAAACAGAAAGTAAAATTGAGAAGTAATAAGTCAATTTATACACCAGGTGTGGAGAAAGAGCTTTATAGATACTACACATACATAAATACGTTAACATTTATATATATATTATATATATATATATATATATATATATATATATATATATATATATATATATATATATATATATATATATAAAGAGTGAGGTAGCCGTGAATGTCCAGTAATCCAGTTGAATAATCAGAGTATTGCAGTGAATAGTGATACCTTTTTAATTGGACAAATGTATTCATAATAAAGAGACAAGCTTTCGAGAGATAATGCCTCTCTTTATCAAGTCAAAAAGCGATGTATGTGAAAGGGGGTGCTACATTGGGGAAACCAGCCAGAAACTACACATGCGAATGAACCTCCACTGAAGCTCTATCAAAAATCACCATGAAGACAGTAATTGTACTCCAGTGGTACACCATTTCACCCAGGAGAATCCCTCCATCCAGAACCTCAAAATAAAAGTAATGACAGGGAATTTCAGAACTATCCAACAGCGGAAAACTTTTGAATAAAAATGATTCAATGTTTTAATACAAAGGAATTTGGCATTAACATTGACTTAGGCTTTCTGGCCCACTATCTTAATGTCTTATAGCTAGCACATTCCACTTATCTCCCCCCCCCCATTACTGTTTTTGTAAGCTACATGCTATGCTGAAATGTATTGCTCTTTATTTTGATTTGCTGTGTTTTTATCTACACCCTCTCTGTAGACTTACTAATCTATAGACTTACTTACTGACCTATCAGGACATTATTCACAATGCTCCTCTGTTTCTCATTTAACTCTGCTCAATGAATTTTGTCTTTCTTGTTTTTCCAATTTTTTTCCCTTCCCTTTCTGTTTACTGTTTTCAGTTCATTCTATATATATATATATATATATATATATATATATATAATATATATATATATATATATATATATATATATATATATATATCACATATATAGTTGTGAGCGTACGAGTTGTTGCTAACACTGCGGGCTCGCGTAGCAAGCCCGCGGCCCTCGCGAAGCGAGGGCACTGTGCCAGGTTCTCAGTTGCTGGCATGGAGCGCCAAAGGCGCTCCTTGCCAGCAACTGAGGACCCTCGCGAAGGTCTTCAAAGCGAGGTCTTCAGTTGCAGCAACTGCGACACTTGCAAAATTCACAACACAAATTCCCAACCCAAACAACTGCGAATCTCGCAAAGTTCACGTCGCAACACATTACGACACTCGCAAACAACATACGACACACGTTCACACACATTACGACACTCGCAAACAACATACGACACACGTTCACACACATTACGACACTCGCAAACAACATACGACACACGTTCACACACATTACGGCCTCGCAACACTCGGACGCAACTCGCGAACATTACAAAATTTAAAACACAATACATACACACAGCACATACATAAAAACCTTACCTACACAAACAGGAAGCACCTAGGACCTCAAAAATGCAACTTACAACTTAATTGCACTCAAAATAAAAGAGTTTAGACACTAAATAATTTGTTAAGCGACACAAAAAATGGCCGACGAATAAAACGAAAACGAGGCTACACACGCAAACACCATACGAGACACGTTACCACACATTACGACCTCGCAAACATCGGACGCAACACGGCGACATACAAACATTTAAAACTTAAGAAAGACACACAACAAACACATAAAAAGCTTACCTACAGCAAGAGGAACCAGCCAGCACCTCAAAAAAACAAGTTACACCTACATTTAAATCAAAATAAAACACTTTAGACACTAATACCATCGGTAAGCGAGAGAAAAAATGGCCGACGAACAAAACGAAAACGAGTCTTCAGACGTAACTACACTACACTTACTCGCAATAATGAAACACATACTATGCGGAACGTATCACAATCATATTAAACACCATTTTGAACAGTAATACGCAGAAAATGGCGGATGGAACGCAAATTGTAAGCTGGAACGCAAATAGCGCATGCGTATTGCGTTCTAACGGTCTCACTTTCCAGAACTTTCTACAAGTTTATAAATACTGCCTATTTCACACAAAAAAATACATTTCTCCTCAGGTGATCAACGGAGTGACTTCTGAGATAACTGCTGCTTTTACTTGAGAAGACAATTCTTTACTAATTTACTACTTTGCATTGTGCAAATTATAACTGAGAGGTAAGCTATAATATATTACATTTTATTATCAGGACAGGTCAAACAAATAAAAAAATAAACTAGGATTTATGTAGTGACATATATGGCACATTTATGTGTATAGGCTCAAAAAAAAAAAAGAAAAAAAATAAATTCTATATTAAACAGAGGTTTATGTATAGTGACATGTGACACGCACATATATGTCTATAATGTATAGTGACATCTGACACGCACGTATATGTATAGAATGTATAGTGACATGTGACACGCACATTTATGTCTATAATGTATAGTGACATCTGACACGCACGTATATGTATAGAATGTATAGTGACATGTGACATGCACATTTATGTGTATTGCCCATGCATAGTGACATGTGACACGGACATATATGTGTATCATGTATATTGACATGTGACACACACATTTATGTGTACTGCCCCTTCATAGTGACATGTCACACGGACATATATCTGTATATTGTATAGTGACATGTGATACGCACATTTATGTGTATTGGCACTGCAACAAAATTAGCTTAAAACAAAATCTGTAACTACATTTAAATGACATTATATGTCATGTATACTGATATGTCACACGCACATATATGTGTATCGTCTATAGTTACATCTCACACACACACATTTATGTGTGTTGGAAAAAACAAATATAAGGTTAATTTAACCATTTAAATATGAGTCATGTATATTGATATGTCACACGTACACAAAATAATTACATTTAACTATGGAATGTGCTTCATGTATGTGACATATGTGTGTAGCCCCCAACAACAAATAAGGTTAATTTAAAAAAATTACACGACTATATTTCAATGACATTCATTTACTTACATTCAATAGATCATATAAAGCTGAATCTTTTTATTTCTTGGAATATTCAAACAGACTCTGCATCAATAGCGTATCTCAACAATTTGCACCCTGCACTGTGAAGCACAATCCCTTTTAAAGAACACCAACAAAGAAGAAGAGGTAAGATACAACAAGACATTACATGCTCAAAAGGCCATGCTTTGCTACATGAAAAATTATAAATATACAAATAACTATTTCACTTTCTTTTTCAAAAAGACACTACAAGAAGACCGGCGCATTAAGATTGGCAGGAGGGGACCGTCTGTCATTCAAAACTTCAAGCAAGGTAAAGTATTAAGTATAAACAAGAAAGAACCATGAGCCTCATTCAATTGCGACTTCCTCAATTCAATAGGGCTCTATATAAGCACATAACATATTTTTTATACAGAACTTTTTAGTTACTGAACTTCTAACCACAATCAAGGTTTTCAATAACTAAAAACTTTGCTCAATAAATATGTTATGTGATTATATAGAGCCCTCTTCAATTGGCAAAATTGCAATTCAATGAGGACCTATATATCTTTAATGGACAAGGGCCTCACTCAAATGTGATTTGCCCATTTCAATAGGGCTCTATATAAGCACAGAGCATATTTTTTAAAGGAACTTTTTCTTTTGTGAACACGTTGCTTTTGGATACAAGTTCACTAAATACAAAATTACATAAAAAAATATGCTCTGTGGTGATATTGAGCTCTATTCCATTGGCCAAAACACAATTGAACGAGGAGCTCACAATATAACAAATGCAGTAACCAAAGGCCCTCATTCAATTGCTATTTTGGGCAATTCAATATGGCTATAAATAAGCACTTTTAGGCCCTTATTCTATTTTAACAAATATATGTGATGATGTGCTTATTTACAACCCTATTCAATTTTCAACATTGCAATTCAATGACGGCCTTAGAGTACTATTACATTGTAAAAAATGCAATTGAATGAGGGGCAAACTATGCAACATATGGTACACACAAAGGCCCTCATTCAATTGCAATTTGCCCAATTGAATAGGGCTCTAAATAAGAACATAACATTTTTTTTAAAAGAAGTATTTACTTACTAAAAATCTATCTAAAAGAAAGTTTTTCACTGACTAAAAACTTCTTTAAAAAAATATGCTATGTGCTTATTTAGGGCACGATTCAATTAGCCAAATCGCAATTGAATAAGACACAAACTGCTACACACAAAACAGAATTTCTTATTCAATGTTTAACAACCTATAAGCCTTACAAAGAAGCAAAAATAAGAATAACAAAAGTGTTGCGCACCTAATAGCATTGTACAAAAAATCACACAAACACATAGCAAACTACATTAACATTCTTCTTTAAGCTTTAACAACCTATAACCAGTACAATCAAGAATAAATAACTTTTGCACAAGTGCTACGCACAAAACAGGATTATCAAAAACTAACACAAACACATAGCAAACTACATTAATTATATTATTTAATGTTTCACTAACTATAACCATCCCAATAAAGGTTAAATAAGTATACCACAAGTGGTGCGCACAAAACAGGATTGTACAAAAACTAACATAAACACATAGCAAAATAAATTCATATTCTTATTTAATATATCGCAACCCAGAAGCCTTACTAAGAACCTTAAATAAGAATAACAAAAGTCGTGGGATTGTACAGAAAGTAAAAAAAAAATATATAGAAAAAAATAACCATAACTGATAAAATACAGCCAAATTCATACATTTTTTACTTATTTAAAAGACATTTCACTCAAACAACATTTTCTATTTTATATTACAACAGATACTGCGTGAAGACAATCGGACGAGGACTTTCTCCACAGGACCAGACCATCGGACGAGGACTTTCAACACAGGACCAGACCAGCAGACGAGGAATTTCAACACAGGACCAGACCATCGGACGAGGACTTTCACCAAAGGACCACAACATCGGACGAGGGCTACCGTCACAGGACCACAACATCGGACGAGGGCTATCGCCACAGGACCACACCATCGGACCGGAACTTTCAACAGAGGACCAGACCATAGGACCAGGATTTTACACACAGGACCACACCATCGGACGAGGACTTCCAACAGAGGACCACACCATTGGACAACGATTTTGAACCGAGGACCAACAAACATTCGGATTTAAATCACACTTCAACCAAGGTACAGTATAATAAGTACTAAAGTATAAAACTAAAGAAACTGCTTTCAGTTGCATCCGTGTCAACAGAAAAATAAAAAAATTAATTTACTATCTCCCTTATTCTATTTAAATTGCTACTATGCAATACATAGCTCAATAACCACATCACTTTTTTTTTTAGCAAAGAAGTTTTGCAGTGGTAAATATCTATCCACAAACAACGTTTTTAATAAATAAAACCATTATTTTAAAAAAATATGTTACATGCTTATTTACAGCAGTATTCCATTGGCCAAATTCTTAGCCAGTGAGGACAGGAATTATAAATTTAACTAAATATAAATGATACATTCATGATTTGCCTTTTATTTCACCAATTGTGCACAAGAATCTTTAACAGGAATTACAAATTAAAATATACACAATTATATTTATTTTTTTTCCTTTACAGATTAATATGGCTGATAACGAGACCAAAGAAGAGAATAAAAGACGTCAAACTAGAGAAAGACAAGAGAGATGGGCCGCCCAGCAGACACCGGAGGAGAAAGAAATTCGACGAGAAAAAGAACGCAAAAGACTTGCAAATAAAAGAATATCAGCTGCAAAAATGAAAGATACAACCAAAAAAAATAAAAAGATAATAAAGCATTTACAAACTGTTCCTAAAACATCAGATGACATTTTACAAGATACCAGTCAAGACAGACCAAAAAAAGCAACTACAAAAACAAAGCATTTACAAACTCTTACTAAAAACTTACAGGACATTTCAACCAAACAAGGACAACATATACCAAGAAAATCCACGAAAAAAACTAAACATTTAGAACCTGTTGTTGAAACATTTCATGACTTTTCACCTGATGAATATGAAAGTCAACATCCGATATGCTTTGCAAATTGTCCTTTACTCAAGTCTTTAGCAGTAGAGGTTCATAGTTGTGGGGACATGAGTACTCAATGTCAATTTTGTGAGGCTTATTATTTTAAACAGGAGAGACCCAGAGATGGACAATTTATTAGTTGTTGTCAAAAAGGAAAGTTCAAACTTCCAGAAAGGAAACAATTTCCAACCTATTTAAAAAATATTATGACTGAACCTACTTTTCCAAATTACAAAAATTTTAAGACAAACATAAGATCCTACAATAGTGCCATATCATTTGCATCTATGGGGGCAACATTGGCTGCTAATGTACCAGGACATGGTCCTTACTGTTTTAAAGTCCAAGGACAAATTTATCATCGGACTTCACATTTACATCCAGAAGAAGGAGAGCAAAGAAAATTCGCTCAACTATATGTCCTAGATACAATGGAAGCTGTTGACCAACGTATGCAGATGGAAGAAGATAAAAAATGCTTACCCAGTGTTTTTATAGAGCTAAATAACATTATAGACAACAATCCCTACAGTAAAGCTTACAAAAAATTGGCAGAAGTAGAAAATGAACAACTACTTCATGCACAAAGACATCAATTACCCATGCCAAAGGTTAATATGGTGCTTAAAAGAGACAGACATACTGATAAACGTCGTTATAACTTGCCAACATCAAATGAGGTTGCAATGGTCTTTCAGAATGATGAAGGAGAACCACCATTTCAAAGAGACATTAGAGTATATCCCAGAAATGAGGAGCAACCATTTATTACTATTAATATCTTAAGTCCAAATTTAGATCCAATGACATATCCCATTTTTTTCCCACATGGAGAAACAGGTTGGCAACCAAAATTAACCCTTCCCAGTTACCCAAATGCTAAAGCCAGAATCTGAAATAATGTTTCTATGCTTGAATTTAAAGTTGCTCAAATTGCCATTAGAGATGAATTTAATCCAATTTTATGTGGTGGAAAACTAACACAACAATGGATTATTGATTCATATTTGCAAGTTGAGGCAAATAATTTAAACTTTATAAAATATCAACAAGATAAACTACGTGTAGAACAATATTGTGGACTCATGGACTATGTTGCTAACGTGGCTACAAGCAGAGACATGACAGCTGGCAAAGCCATCATTTTACCATTTTCTTTTCAAGGATCTCCTCGAAATATGAGAGAAAGATACAATGATGCTATGGCTATTGTGACAAAATTTGGAAAACCAGATTTATTTGTGACATTTACATGTAATCCACAATGGCCAGAAATTAATCAAAATCTACTTATTGGACAAAGTGCTTCAGATCGACCAGATTTAGTAGCCAGAGTTTTTAAGATCAAATTAAATGAATTAATACGTGACTTTACTATAAATCTGTTATTTGGCAAATGTCTTGCTTATGTACATACCATTGAATTTAAAAAAAGAGGCCTTCCACATGCACATCTTCTCATAATACTTCAAGAGAAAGATAAATTAGATACTTCGGACAAAGTGGATGCAGTCATAGTTGCTGAACTACCAGATCCAGAACTATATGGTAGACTATATGAGATTGTTACTCATCGCATGATTCATGGACCCTGTGGAGACCTTAATCCACAATCACCATGTATGGAAAATAATCAATGTTCAAAAGATTTTCCAAAAGATTATAGAGACAAAACATATGCAAATTGTGATGGATATCCACTTTATAAAAGAACAGAAGGAGATAGTGCCATTATTCGTGGAAAAAAAGTGGACAATAGATATGTTGACCCTACAATCCACATTTACTCATGAAGTACAACGCCCACATCAACGTAGAAGCCTGCACTTCCATCAAATCCATTAAATATGTCTACAAATATATTTACAAAGGTTACGATGCAGCTACTGTAGTCGTCAAAAGTGCAGACAACCCTGAAAGTAGTGAGTTAGTACATGATGAACTTGCATCTCATGTAGATGCTCGTTATGTCAGTGCGCCAGAAGCTATGTGGCGGCTTTTAAAATTTGAAATGCATGATAGATCACATGCAGTATATAGGTTAGCAGTACATTTGCCACAACGACATTTAGTCTATTTCCATGCTGGAAATGAAATGAATGCATTGGCCCAAAGTGAAGATCGTCACACTACACTAACTGCATGGTTTGCATTAAATTCCACTGATGCTCAAGCAACACAATACTTATATATTGAAATTCCATATCACTATGTTTTTGTGAATGGATTATGGAGAGCAAGAAAAACCAGAGGCAATAAAATAATTCCACGAATTTACACAGTCAGTCCAAGAGATGTTGAACGTTTTTGCTTACGAATATTACTTTTAAATGTTCCAGGAGCACAAAGTTTTGAACAATTAAGAACTGTTAATGACATTGTATATGAATCCTTCCATTTAGCTGCAAGACATAGAAACTTACTCGCTGATGATACAGAGTGGGAAAGATGTTTAGAAGAAGCAGCACAATGTCAAATGCCACGACAGATGAGAGAACAATTTGCTTTTATTTGTATCTTCTCAAATGCTCCAAATGCATTAGCTTTGTGGGAGACTTTTAAAAGTAATATGGCTGAAGACTTTATGCGACGATACAATGAACCCATTGCACACTTAAAAGCGTTAATGGAAATTCAAGAAATCTTTTTAACTCATGGATTAAGTTGTGCAAGTTTTAATTTGCCTGATCCAGGTCTTATAGATGACATTAACTTTGAAGACTATGACATTCAACTACAAGCAGAAAGAACAGAAGAAAGACTTGCAACTTTAAATACACTACAATTGCAAGCATTTCATGCCATTAAAATGCTATAGATGATGACATGGTGACAGAGCGTTTTTTCTATCTTGATAGACCTGGCGGATCAGGAAAAACATATTTGTACAATTTATTAATGAGTTCAGTACGAGCACAAGGAAAAATAGCAATGGCGTTTGCCACTACTGGAATTGCTGCACTTTTATTAGAAGGTGGAAGAACTGTTCATAGTGGATTTAAACTGCCAGTGCCTATTTTAGAAAATTCTGTGTCAGATATTCGCATGACATCCTTACAAGCAAAGAAATTGAAGAAATGTAAATTAATTATAATAGATGAGGCCACAATGATGTCATGCTATGCCCTCCAATGTATTGACCGTTTGCTTCGTGAAGTCATGGATAATATTTTTCCATTTGGTGGAAAGGTAATGTTGTTGGGTGGCGATTTTAGACAAACATTACCTGTCGTTGTACATGGAAATCGAACAGACATTATTGAAACATGTATAAAGTCAAGTACAGTATGGAAACATTTTACCCATCTTCAACTGCAACAAAATATGAGATCAGAAGGCCAAACTGATTTCAATGATTGGCTTATTAAAATTGGAGAAGGCAGAACAGAAAAAATACTACATTTACCTGACGACACTGTAGAGATCCCACCTCATATGATTTGTCAACAAGATATTATATCGGCTATATTTGAAGGGAGCATAAATAACGAAGAATATTCCGAGCTTGCCAACCAAGTTATACTGACGTGTAAAAATAAGGATGCATTAATCCTCAATAATGAAATCTTTAAAAAAAATTATGCACCACAAAGAAATTATCACAGTGCTGATTCTGTACTTGCTGATGACAATGAATGTCAGGCAAACTTTTCAACTGAATTCATTAACTCTTTAACTCCTTCTGGAATGCCACCACATATTTTGCAGCTAAAGAAAGGTGCAATTATTATGTTACTGCGAAATATGAACCCCAAAAAAGGCCTATGCAATGGCACAAGATTAATTGTTCAACAATTAAAGGACCATTTTATAGATGCTGAAATTTTAACTGGGACCCATAAAGGAGAGAGAGTTTTCATACCAAGAATAGATTTAGCACCAAGTGAAAGTAGTCTCCCTTTTATACTTCAAAGAAGACAATTTCCCATTATTATGGCATTTGCCATGACCATTAATAAATCACAAGGTCAAACTTTCAAATCTGTGGGTATTTACTTGGAAGAACCAGTTTTTGCACATGGTCAATTGTACGTTGCGTTGTCACGCTGCAAAAATCCACAGGCTATTAAAGTTTACATTGAAAACAATGAAAGTCAAGGTGATTTATTAGAAGATGGACGTATTTTTACTAAAAACATTGTCTACTATGAAGTACTATAACTTTGCAGGATACAAACTAAAGCCATGCAAACATTTTGGAAAAACATTCAAAAATACAAAACAATTGGTTGTTTAATTCAGTCAAT